>LHUT01003508.1:0-15702 GCA_001412135.1 Silene latifolia subsp. alba
CCCCCCCATCCCCCCCCCCCCCCCTTCTATCCCCCCCCTCCCCACCCCCACACCCTTCCCCCACCCCCCCATCCCCCATCCCCCTCCCCCCCCCCCCCCCACCCCACCCCCCCCTACCAGCCCCAAAACCCCCCCCCCCCCCCCCCCGCCCCACCCCCCCACCAGCCCCCCCCCCCCCCCTCCCCCCCCCCCACAACAACCCCCCCCCCCTCCCCCCCCCCCCCCCCCCCCCCCACCGCCACCACCTCCACGCCATGCCACCCGTCTTAGCAACAACATCATTAAACCCAATCCCAGGTACGCCAAAACAGCAACATTACCAACCCCTCATACCACCCCAACTACCACCAAACAAGCTCTTATCGACCCACGTTGGCGCAACGCCATGCTCGATGAGTACCAAGCCCTTATTCGTAATAACACATGGTCCCTTGTCCCTAAAACCTTAGCCCAAAACGTTGTTGGATGCAAATGGGTGTATCGTGTCAAATATAATCCAGACGGTAGCCTCAAGCAACACAAAGCTCGCTTAGTTGCTAAAGGCTTCCACCAAAGACCCGGAATTGATTATTCCGAAACGTTTAGTCCCGTCATAAAACCTACCACCATCCGTCTTATCCTCACCCTCGCTGTTACAAATCATTGGCATCTCCACCAACTCGATGTCAACAACGCATTCCTTCAAGGTCGCCTTGAAGAAAAAGTATTTATGTGTCAACCTCCCGACTCCGTGAACCCCGACAAACCCGACTATGTTTGCCAATTATCCAAAGCTATTTATGGTCTTAAGCAAGCACCACGCGCATGGTACACGGAACTAAAGAATTATCTCGTCACTAATGGGTTCAAAAACTCCCTTGCCGACCCGTCCCTGTTCATTTGCAAATCCACTTCCAAAACCTTATTTGTTTTAGTTTATGTCGATGACATTATCGTCACCGGACCGAACACAACCCACATTACTGACTTTATTCACCAAATTTCTACAAAATTTTCCCTTAAAGACTTAGGACCCCTCTCGTATTTCCTTGGAGTTGAAGTCACTCCCACCGAAACCGGGTTACACCTGAACCAATCCAAATACCTATATGACCTCCTTTCTAAATTTAACATGCACACAACAAAACCTGCCTCAACTCCCATGCTCCCTCATCCACCTCTAGTTAAACAACCCGACTTACCAATTGAAAATGAAAGTGACTATCGTGCCTTGGTTGGTAGCCTACAATACTTATCGTTAACCCGTCCCGACATCGCCTTCCCTGTAAATCGCCTAGCCCAATTCCTTACCCATCCCACCACGACTCACTGGATAGCCTTAAAAAGGCTGCTTCGTTACCTCGCGGGTACGCTACATCTGGGCATACAAATCAAAGCCGACTCACCCCTATGCTTACACGGTTTTTGTGATGCTGATTGGGGAGGTGACCTTGAAGATGGTGTCTCCACCACTGGAATTATTGTATATCTTGGGTCCAATCCCATTTCATGGTCGTCACGCAAAGAGCGGGCTGTTTCACTGTCCTCAACTGAAGCTGAGTTCCGAGGCGTAGCCGACACCACGTCTGAAATCATGTGGCTGCAATCGTTGCTTCTTGAACTAGGTGTCACTGCTCGTCAAGCTCCCACCATCTATTGTGACAACCTTAGCACGACTCAGTACTCCGCCAATCCGGTCTTTCACTCTCGCATGAAACATATAGCATTGGCGTTCCACTTTGTCAAAGAGCAAGTTCGAACATGTGCAATTCGAATTCAACACATTAACGGTACTGATCAACTTGCGGATGCGCTCACTAAGCCTCTACATAAGCCTCGGTTTTATGAATTGTCATCCAAGATCGGACTCCGTCAAAGACCGTCCATCTTGAGCGGGAATGTCAAAGATAATCATTCTAGTAATCAATCAAGCCAAGTCAAAGATATTCTACCTAACTCTTCTCCACCAACTTAGGAAACAAATTATCCTATTAGCTCTACAATTGTATGTTAGTCGTATACATCCCTCAATCCATGGGATTTGCCATCTTTTAGTTATTTACTTACTCTAGTTAATTCATTGTATTCTAGTATATATACTCATGTAACTTACCTCTGTTAATATACAATTATTCACTAATCTCAATACAACTCTTATAGGTCCCTCTTTAGTGTCATGCCCGGGCCACTAACACGCAGCCCAGCCCTATCGGCCCGACCCGCACTTTCCCGCTAAGTGCCCACCTCTAATTAACTATGGCAACATTCCTTCGATTTTCGTCAAATTTATTTATTTATTTACGTTTTCTCTATTTAAATATTGCAATTACATAGTATCTATTATCTAATATAGTTGTAGTTTCTACGTCCAATATGCATGTAATTTTTTTCGCCTTTGTGTTTTTTTTTAAGTATTTATCTATCAATTCATTTGTATTCATGTCAAAATTAAACATAAAAAATTGTTCTATAAAAGTTGTAGAATGTCTATTTTCAACCCTAAAATTGAATAAAAATACGGAAAAAGAAGCTTGTTTACGGTGTTCCAAGACCCGTATCCAACGACCTGGATCCGCCTCTGATAGTGCATATATTGGACCTTAAAAAGAAGATCATTGAGGTTGACTGATCGACAATGGAGGTAGTATATAATGAGAATTTAAGCCAAGTTTTCAAGACCCACCACTTATAAAGAAAAGAGTAGGTGACCCATTTGGTTCCCTAACTATCATACACCTTTCATAAGCGTGCCTCTAATTTTTGAGGCACTTTTTATTTGTAGGTTCACATGTTATATGTATTCTCTTTAATTTAATCTTTATTAGATTCAATTTTTGAGAGTTATTGTTATGCCCACAAAAAAAGTTGGGATAGGTGAGAAATTTTTTAGCAATGGTTTTTGATTGATTTGGAAAACCCTAATCTACGCTATATATGTAAACCCTTGAATGTTTGTTGGGGAAATAATGGATTTTCTTGGATTATTTCTCATCTACTTCAAAGTTCAAACTTATATATCCTTCTCTAAAATTATTATTGTTATAACAAGGCGAGAAAGTTTAAATAAACTCAAAGAATAAATAAGTAAATCAGACAAACAGATTTACGTGGTTCATTGTAGATGTGATATACTGATATATAGCTATGTACGTCATTGATGTGAATCTGTGATCGCTACATTTTTTTTTTGGTGTTGACTAGGAGTATCCCCTACCGACAGTTGGGGCAATCTCCTTCGGGGTACTGAAGGCAATTTAATGGATTGACCCCTCCCAAGTTTGGCTTTTTCATTCGCAAGAGTCAAGAATCGAACCCCTGACCACTTGTTTGAGAGATAAGAGCCCTTACCACTCACACCAGCCAACTTTGGTATTTGTGATCGCTACATTCATTGGCAGAAGGGAGATATATTTTATTGATATTGAGGAGTTATAAATTTCGAATTCAGATTAATTACAAAATTTATGATATGAATAACTGTTAGGTGAAACAAATAAAGAGAGTATATATAAGAAACTCCATAAAATAAACCTAATCATAATTATGGTAAACTTAATAAAATAAACCAAATAGATTATTAAAAAAGCCCTAATCAAACCCTACGTTAATCGTTCTAAATGACAACTAACAAATTTAAGACATTATTCAACAATTATCAAGATGCTTAAAAATAAAAAGTTATTTATAAACTAATTGTTAAACAAAAATGTGCTAATATATTTTTTTAAATGTTGAGTGACAACAAGAATGTGACATAAGACATTTTTTTTTTTTTTTTTAAATATGTAGTGAAGGGCATGTATATATTTATGACAAATTTCTTAGTCAAGTGTAGTTGGTATTATTTGGTTTAGACACAAGATGCAAGATGATGTTTGCAGTTTGCTACTATAAACTAAAAACCTAGAGGCATAATTAGAAAATTGTGTAAATGGTTTTAATTGTTTACAATAAAATTGTCAAATTTAATGTTTCTATTGTCTTCATTCAATTGATCACGTCGACATATTGTTCATATTTGACTTTTTTTGCAAAATTATTGACTTTGACCGATATTTTTTTACATTATTATTAGATACTCCATATTCCATAATAAGTAGGCTCTTAAAATGTTTATTTGATAAATAATCTAACATGACAAAATTTGTATCGGTTGCTAAATGTATTTTGAAATGCTATTGATAAACCATATGGCTGTCAAACATTGACAATAAATTTGACAAAAAATATTTTGTGGCACCAAAATTTGGACAAAATAATCAACTATTTGGTCTTTATTATTTAAACCTAATCCGAACTAATTAAAGAATATTGATCCATTATACTCCGTATTTGTTTGTCACAACTCTTTTTATGTTATTATTATTTTATGAGTATTTTAGACACAGACTGTAGTGTTTAACTCGCTAGTTTAGCTAAGTTTATTTTAAAATATATTCAAGATAAGATACAGTTTTGTATTATGTGCTTTTAGGGCATATAATAAAAAATATTTATAAGAATATTTTACTAAAAATATATAGTAAAAACATATTTACACTTTAATTTCTCATGATATATCATGCATGGTGTTCTTCTCTCTATGTATTTAGTCATTAATAATAGGGTTTTTCTAATACTCCGTATGTATTATAAGGAACACGCTATAAAACGCGTTTATAAGATAAAAGAACGGAAAATGGGAAAGTAGGACTCATTTTTTTTTTTTCAACCCAAAATGATGGATAACGTAAAAAATTAGGAAACATTATGGGACTTTAACCACAAGAAAATGTCTGAAGAACTTTTACACAAAGTCTCTAGTGCTTGTAACTATACATTTTGTTCCCCTCATCAGTGAAATTTTCAACTTGATTAACACGACCAACCATTTTCACTAACCAATTTACCTTTTGCCGACATCTAATTTTTTCTCAACTTGAATCAATTCAAATTATATTCCCACTAAACTTGATTACATACATTTAATTTGCACAGTAAAAACACTACCGTAACAATCACGTATTAACCCATGATCTTGGACGGCGAGAGTCTTGTTTAAGAATTAAGACGGTATATTTATCATTGGTAGATGTGACAAAAGGAGAATGCCTCTATATTTTACCTGTTTTCATTTTGAAACATGTACTGCCGTTCTAAGAGAGACTTATTGATTATTCTTAGGTGTATTTGAAGGCCTGAACTATTTGGATCATGTAATGCAAATATATCAATACTTTAAGATCTTGTTCTTTTGGATTGAAACTGTATGTACTGAACTGAACGGTACTAAGAGTTAATTTGTGAAGAGAATAGCTGAACTGAAATGAATGAAGCTGAACGGAACAGACTTGAACTGAAGAGAGCTGAACTGAACTGAAATGAGTTGAAATTAAGTAAAAAAGAACATGACCTAAGTTTATATAGATAAGTAATACGGATTATGATATTACATTTCTAATATCCCAAATTACTTATCCTTAATGCAAATTAAAGATTTATCGCCTTTAAAATCCTACTCAACTCGAATTTATTAGGCCAATAAGGCAATATAAATATATAATATTAATGCCGTCACGTATTATGAATGAAATGTCAACTATTGTCAAGTATCCATAGCATGAAGCTTTTTTTTTTTTTTTTTTTTTTTTTTTTTTTTTAGACAAAGGTCCATAGCATGAAGCTTGACAGTACAGGATATCGCACTCGGAGTTGGGACCCCGTAACACACGTGCTAATAGAGCCAATCACGGAACGGGTGGGCTCAAATGTTTAATTAATGATGATTTTTCTATGATTACACAACACAAAATGTCATTAATAGTCTAAGAACTAATAGTACTCCGTAATACTGTACGTAGTGTTTCATCATTTAATTAACGGTTTATCGTGTGTCCTAAGGATATATATTAAAAAGTCATCTGAGGATGGATTCTCGAGTTTAATTCATAATAAATTAAAAAATGAATTCATTATTATCGTTTTTAATGAAATAATTTTGATAATTTTTTCTCATATGACTTCTTAATATGTGTCCTAAAAAATCCGTTTAAATAAGGTGGTCGTAACTCGTAATCGATGCTTAAATTAGAATATTTCTCTGCATGGGGCCTTCCATAAAGATTAATGTAAAGGTAGCTTGTCTTCATCTGATCTCCCCCCTTCGTTAACCACACAAATTAGTTACGTGCAAACTTGAAAGTTGAATAGTTAATTCATAATTAGTTGGCTACTAGTAGTACTATATTATCTACTATTCTACTGTACAATGGATGTAAAAACATCTTAGATTCGGTGTTAGTTAAATCGAGCAAGTTTTTATTTCTTACAATTCGAACAAGAGTACAACACCTAATACTTTACAAAGTACTTCGTAATTTCGTATATACTTGAATCGATCACTTCGTATATACTTGTGGTGCTTGATAGATAATTTAGTTTTTTTTTTTTAAAGGGAAGCTCGATTGATAGTTTTGTTTAGACTCTATAGTCTCTCTCGTGTTTTCAAATATTTGAATTAAATCAGATAGAAATCGATTTTAAACTGAATACCTAGAGTTAAAACTCTATTCAACATTATTTTCGAGGTTATTATGTAATCGTATTTAATAGGATACACAACTCTAATGTATATTTAATATTTGCAGCTATACCGTGGCAGATTTAGAGGGGCTAATCGGGGCGCTCGCCGCTACTGGTTAAGGAAAATTTCAAATATTTTAGTTAAAATTTTGAAAAAAAATTCGAGTTTATATTATGCTATTATTTTTTCGCTTTTGGAGTTTTTTTGCCGCCCTCACTGTAAATCCTGACTTCTACATTTTATTGAAAAAAAACAAAAAAACCAACTTTGCTCGATCATATGATTATCACAATCTAGGTATACGTAAACAATATTAAGGTGCCCACCACCATGTATTAATTTATGACTAATTGTGCCTAAACACAATAGCCAATAAGATAGATTGTCAAATAAGAGATTGTTTTGACATCACATGAATCACATTTAATATTATTCTAATTAATACTTTATACATAACAAAGTATATTATGGTTCAAGATCATATAGATACTAGAATATTCTGTATTTATAAAATGTAAACCTAGCTATTATTGGTAGAAATTAAAGTTCCAAAGTCCAAGGAGTAAAGTACAAAAAAATATATGAATTGGTTTAAGGTGTTGGTCCTGTTGGTCAGGATGCATACCACCTATATCCCAACATCTTAATCAAATCTTATATAACACGTACTTATCGTAATTAAAATAACACGATTTTATCTAAAGTCGAATCGAGTGATTAATTAAAATTTGATTAGATTAGTGGGAGGATGATGAAGCAAGATCTTTGGGATACTAATCCTATCACAACTAAAAGATTTGAGGCGTCATGCATGATGATATTAGATTCAGGGTACCCTTCGAAATTAGGTCGTCTATACGATTTTATAGGTTAGTAAGGTAGATATATTCTATGAAGCATGCATGGATAAATATTGCTTATTGTTATTTACAAAGTGCTATGTATATATACATTATTTGTGATTATTATTATTATTATGTAGTGTTAAAAGTATGAACACCATTGAAATGAGCTTGAAGCTCCATTGATGAAGATAAAACTAATTGATGATGATAGTTTGTTGAGAGAGAAAGACGAAATTAAAATTGTGATTCAATTAATTTATGAATGTATTTACATCTCTATTTATATACAATGAGGTAGGAAAACTAATCCTAAAATATCTTCTAACAAACTAATGAACATTCCTAACTACTTTCCTGGAAATCCGGAAATCTCTAATAACTAACTTTGACCAGCTCTGATGGGTCCTCATCCTGCATCCTTGATGCCGTCTGATGTGGCTGGCTGATCTTTATCTTGCTGCTTGCTGTGATCAGGTGCAGGCTCTGTTCTATGCAGAGGCTCTGTTCTACACCCCCCCGTCAAGTTGGAGGTGCTTGTGAGAGGCACAAAATGCAAACCCAACTTGGCAGAAAGAAAGAAATGTTGAGTCTGGCCAAGGGGCTTTGTCATTAAATCAGCAAGCTGCATATTGGAGGAGACATGAGTAGTAGAAATGAAACCCTCCTCGACCTTTTCACGAACGAAATGACAATCAATATTGAGGTGCTTGGTTCGTTCGTGAAAAACGGGATTGGCTGCGATATGTTGAGCCGCCTTATTGTCACAGTTGAGCTGAATAGGAAGGGAAGGAAAAACTCTGAAATCACGCAGAAGTGAATGCAACCAAACCAGTTCACTGGATGTATAAGACATAGCACGATATTCACTTTCAGCTGAAGATTTTGAAACCGTTTTCTGTTTCTTTGTCTTCCAAGACACCAAGGAATTTCCAAGAAAAACACAGTGCCCTGTAAGAGACCTGGCACTAAAATGACATGTGCCCCAATCCGCATCACAATATGCTCGTAAGGTGAGATCATTATCCGCTGGATAAAACAAGGCTGTGTCCAAAGTTCCTTTCAAATAGCGCACAACATGTAAAGCGGCCTGTAAGTGAGGCAGTCTAGGAGTGCTGAGGAATTGACTTAAGTGTTGAACACAGTAAGAGAGATCGGGTCTGGTGAGGTTGAGATATAACAGCTTGCCAACTAATCTGCGATAAATCTCAGGTTCTGTAAGAACGTCACCTTCATCAGTGGATAAATGTAACCCACGAGGCAAAGGGAATAAAGCTGGCTTACAATGTTCCATACATGTATCTTTAAGAATATCCTGAGCATACTTGCGTTGATTAACCAGCAGTCCCTGAGAAGATCTGACCACTTCAAGACCCAGAAAATAATGAATTAGTCCAAGGTCTTTAATGGTGAAGGCTTTGTCCAAAGTGGCTTTTAATTGCTGGATAAGGACAGGATTATTGCCTGTAATTAAGAGATCATCCACATAGGCGAGAACTAGTACAAGAGTGCCATCCTGTTCTTTGGAAAATAAAGAATAATCATTTTTAGAACGAATAAAACCTTGAGAAATAAGAAGCTTTGTTAATTCAATATTCCACTGACGAGATGCTTGTTTTAAACCATAAAGTGATCTCTTAAGTTTGCAGAATTCTCCTGGTTTTGCCTTTGAATACCCTAAGGGAGGATGCATATAAATTTCTTCGTCTAGAAAGCCATGAAGAAAAACATTATTTATGTCAAGCTGATGAATGGGCCAATTTTGAGAAGCTGCTACTGAAAGGAGGATTCTTACTGTGCTGAACTTAGCTACTGGGGAGAATGTGTATTTGTAGTCCTTGCCTTCAACCTGAGTAAATCCTTTGGCTACTAAGCGTGCTTTGTATCTTTCCACCGTACCATCAGAATGAAACTTAACCTTGAAAACCCATTTGGATCCAATTGGTTTGAATCCAGGAGGAAGAGATGATAATTCCCAAGTCCCATTCTTCTCAAGTGCTGCTAATTCAGTATCCATTGCGGCAACCCATTTGGGATTAGAACTGGCTTGAGAGTAATTGGAAGGTTCTTCTGTGTTGAGAACAGAATTAAGGGAAGCTTGATATGAGGCAGGATAGGTTTCTCTGTTAAAAACATTAAAAGAAGAGGACTGATGTGCAGTGGATAATATAGGACATTCATAATCCATTAAAGACGCAGGAATCTGTCTGTGCCTAGTAGATTTTCTGATAGGCACGTCTGCTGCAGAAGGTGATGCTGTATGAGAGCCAAGAACCAGATCAGGTTCTATATTGGTGTTAATATCAGATGCAGGCTCGGGTCCTGCAGGATCCAAGGAAATATCTGGAGCATATGATGAAGCCGCATTATTTGGTGGAGATGCTGAACCTGAATTAGGAATAGAAGTAGAAATAGGAGAGTGCAAGAAGGAGTCATCTGCTGTTCTGAGAATAGAAGAGTCTTCAGGAAATAATAGTTCTGAAGTAGGATTAGAAATAGAAGAATTTTTGTAGGGAAGAATAGTTTCATGGAAAATAACATTCCTGCTGATAATAATCCTTTTATTGGATAAATCATAAAGCTTGAAAGCCTTTTGTCCATATGGATATCCAATGAATAAGCATTTGAGTCCTTTAGCAGCAAATTTATCTTTATTAGGAGTAATATCTAATGCATAGCAGAGACAACCCAAGACCTTTAAATCATCATAAGTGGGTGGTTTTCCTAAGAGAGCTTCATGGGGTGTCTTCCAATTGAGAATAACAGAAGGCAATTTATTAATAATATGTGTTGCTGCCAAGATACATTCCCCCCAAAATCTCTTAGGAAAACCAGCAAATAACATCAAAGCTCGAGAAGTCTCAACCAAATGACGATGCTTCCTTTCTACTCTCCCATTCTATTGAGGAGTATAAGGAGCACTGCGCTGATGAAGTATACCTTTGGATAAAAACAACTGAGAACAAGTTTCTTGGAAAATTTCAGTACCATTGTCACTACGAATAACCTTCACAAATTTGCCAAACTGAGTATGAACATAGGTAAAGAAATTCTGAAGAATAACAGACACTTCAGTTTTGAATTTAAGAAGATATGTCCATGTAATTCTGGTATGGTCATCCACGATTGTTAAAAAATAATGAGCTCCTGTAAGACTAGGTGTCTTATAAGAACCCCATAAGTTAACATGAATGAGATCAAAGGAGGCCAAAGCCCTTGAAGTACTCTTAGGAAATGGTAAATGATGCATTTTTGCTAAAATGCAAGTTTCACATTGATAATGTTGTAAACCAGTACAATTTACATCTTTGATATGCTGCATCTTAGCTAAAGAAGTATGCCCTAGACGTGCATGATACAAGTCAAGAACATTTCTAGTTTTATTTGAAGAATTATTACAAGTAACAGATGAAATGGAACTAGCAGTCTGATGCTGAAATGGACCAGAATACTGCAGCCTATACAGACCGGCTTCCTTCAGACCAACTGCCACTGTAGTCTTAGAAGCAAGGTCCTGAATAAGGCAACGATCCACATAAAAATGAATTAGCAATGAAGAAGTAGAAAGTAATTTCCCCACTGACAATAAATTGTGCTTGAAATCAGGAACATAAAGCACATCATGAAGAATAATAGAATGATGCAGTCTGATATCACCAACATGATGGACTAGCTTAGTAGAGCCATCAGGAAGACCAACACATATAGGCTTCTTTAAAGATTTGAAGGTAGTAAAATAAGATTTAGTGGCAGTCATATGGTCACTGGCACCAGAATCAATTATCCATTCATTAGAAGTAAGATGGCAAGCACACGCAATAGCATTGGTAACTAGAGCTGTACCTGCAAAATTTATTGAAGCATTGACAGATTCTGGTGTAGAAGAGCCCTGGTTTTGACCTTGATTCTGCTGAGCT
Organism: Silene latifolia subsp. alba; assembly: GCA_001412135.1. NCBI lineage: Eukaryota > Viridiplantae > Streptophyta > Magnoliopsida > Caryophyllales > Caryophyllaceae > Silene > Silene latifolia. The sequence goes on from LHUT01003508.1 coordinate 11,301, forward strand.
TGGAGCATTTGCATAACCTGTTGGAAAACCAAATGTGCAAGATCTGAATTAGCAGCAGGCTGCTCTTTAGTCTCAGTTTGTGATGCAGCATTCCCTGGAAAACCTGTGTGAACAGGTGGAGAATAGAAAGCCAAAGGATGCTCCTCATCTTCAGTAACCTCAGCATTTCCAGAAAATCTAGCAAGATATCTGGCCTTTAATTCTGGATGCAAAACAAAACAAGTCTCCCTAGTATGTCCTGCTTTGCTACAGGCTGTGTACCACCTCTGACTCTTAGGCTTCTTGGATTGCTGCTGCTGATTAGATGAACCAGCTTGTGCACCTGCTGACCTATGTCCATACAGTGCACTCATTTCATGAGTAGTATTCATGATGTTAGAGATCTTCTTTTGAGACTCTATCTGTTGAACAATTGAGTATGCCTTGTTAATAGGAGGTAGAGGCTCCATTGACAAGATTTGAGCTCTCAAACTGTCATAAGCAACATTCAATCCCATCAGGAAGGTTAACACCTTCTCCCTTGACGCCATTTCCAGGACTTTCTTTAACAAAGAACAAGTGCATTTTGCAAGTGCACCGCAGGTACAATCTGGAAGATCTTCAACTTCCTCAATTTCATCCCAAAGCTTCTTCAGTTTACAGAAATATTCTGCAACTGAACTGTTGTCTTGAGTGATATTCCTGAGATCTTTCTTTAGCTCAAACAGAAGTGGTCCATTGGTTTCACCATATCTTTCAGCAATTTCTTCCCATAGCTGCTTCGCAGTTTTGCAGGACATGAAGCTTTCCTTGAATTCTGATTCCATTGAGTTAACAAGCCAACATCTGACCATAGTGTCACATCTCCACCACAGGCCATAATTTGCAGAAGTAATTGTTGGTATAGAAGTCAATCCAGTTATAAAACCGTCCTTATTCTTAGTAGTTAATGCAAGTAGCATGCTCTTCCTCCAATGGCGATAATTCCGGCCATTGAAGAGTGTACCAGTAAGTCTCAATCCTGGATAATCAGAATTAGGTAAGAACAGCGGATTTTCATAAGCATTGATCAAATCAGTAGCTGCAGCAGTTTCAGTGTTACTGTCTGTCATTGAATTCATCATGTGAATGTTTGATGTAATTTGAAATTTAACAAAATGAATATTTGTGTTTTTATTTTGATTTGGTAAAGTATAAACGAAGAAAATTACAAAATTTGAGAAATGCGGAAGATGATGAATATGCAGAGTCAGGTAAAGACCTGCTCTGATACCATGTTAAAAGTATGAACACCATTGAAATGAGCTTGAAGCTCCATTGATGAAGATAAAACTAATTGATGATGATAGTTTGTTGAGAGAGAAAGACGAAATTAAAATTGTGATTCAATTAATTTATGAATGTATTTACATCTCTATTTATATACAATGAGGTAGGAAAACTAATCCTAAAATATCTTCTAACAAACTAATGAACATTCCTAACTACTTTCCTGGAAATCCGGAAATCTCTAACTAACTTTGACCAGCTCTGATGGGTCCTCATCCTGCATCCTTGATGCCGTCTGATGTGGCTGGCTGATCTTTATCTTGCTGCTTGCTGTGATCAGGTGCAGGCTCTGTTCTATGCAGAGGCTCTGTTCTACATGTAGGTATATTAGATAGGATGACAACACATTATGTGAAAATAATAATAACAAGAAATCAAAAGATTAAGTTGATAGTTGAATTCCTATAACTGAATAACTGATTTTTAGACTCTAACACGCCCTGTCACAACTCACATAATCGAATAACCTTTGCATGTGTTTTGAAGTATGGATGCAAGTCATGCAACGCATGCGTAGCTCCTAATACCTGGTGCTAAATATTTCTTATTTCTTTAGAAAGGAGGAATGGATGAGATTTCAAACTCATGGCATTCTGATCACGCTAACTCTAATACGAAGTATAATGTGAAGAAATCAACTTTTATTAAAGTTTAAGCTGATGGTTGAAATCTATGGTTAGTTCTATAGTACGTACTCTTAACATGAAATTATAATTGTAATTATTATTGATGATTACATATATGAAATCGCTACTCGATTGAAATGTTACTTTAGGGGCAACAACCACCGTTGTTATCCCCCAGATTCGCTACCATTTTTAAGCCGAAAATACATACTTTTTTAAAATTAAATCATATTCAATATTAATAATATAACTATTTCCCTCGGGCCAATTGGTGAATTTGGACAAAACAACAATTTCTTTCAGCCGTGGGGTCTCGGATGAGCGAAGAATCAGAATAGCTGCATGTTTGGGCGTGAATATTGTCGAGGAGCAAGAGCGTTATTTGGGTTTACCTACTGTTGTGGGTCGGTCTAAAAAACCCCTAACTGATATTGTACGCAATAAGCTTAATAAACGGTTGCAAGGGTGGCGCGGGAAGATATTGTCTAGGGCGGGTAAGGAGATTCTCATAAAGGCAGTTGCCAATTCGCTCCCTACCTATGTGATGAGTGTGTTTAAACTTCCGGCCTCTTTTTGTGACGAGTTGAGAGCTCTTGTGTCGCGGTTTTGGTGGGGACATGAGGAAGGAAAGCCGAGGAAAATATCGTGGGTGTCGTGGAAGCGCATGTGTCAACCAAAGTGCATGGGGGGTATGGGGTTCCGGGATTTCATTGCTTCGAACCAAGCATTGTTGGGAAAGCAAGCCTGGCGTCTAGTGACGGAACCTGAATGTTTATGGGCCAAGTTAATGAGGGGTCGGTATTATAGTGGGAGAGAGTTCTTGGCTGCGGGGTTGGGTTATAACCCGAGCTACACGTGGCGTGAGATTGTGGAAGCTCGTGCTGTGGTGATGCGTGGGTTGAGGAAAAGAATTGGGGACGGTTTGGGGACCTCTGTTTGGCGTGATGCTTGGCTGGTGGGGACACAGTCAGGACGAGTTCTATCACCGTGCAGGGAAGGGCGGGAAGACATGGTAGTGGCGGACTTGATGAAGAATGAGGGACATGATTGGGATGAATTGCGCTTGGCCGAATGCTTTCTACCCTTTGAGAGGGAGCGGGTTCTAAATATTCGGTTGGGTAGGGAGACTCGGGCTGATTCGTGGTACTGGGCGTTTGAACGAAATGGGGAATACTCGGTGAGGTCAGCTTACAAGCTTCTTGCGGGAGAGGATCCTAATATGGTGGAGACGTCGAATTGGGAGCGGAGCAAATGGTTATGGAATAACTTGTAGAATGTTCAGGTGTGGCCTCGGATTAAGCTTTTCTTCTGGCAGTTGTGCAACGATGCTTTAGCAACCAAGGTAAATTTATCTCTTCGTGTCGGTCAAAATGATCCTTTGTGTCCGTTGTGTCAGAGTCAAATTGAGTCGAGTCTTCATCTTTTCCGAGATTGTTGGTTGGCAAAGGGGGTATGGGAGGAAATTGGGCTGTTGGAGGAGGAGGGAGAAGGCGAGGGGGATGTTAGAGCATGGGTGGAAGGTTGTTGGCGTGGAATGGGGAAGAGGGAGTATGGGTTGATGATGGTTGTATGTTGGGCCATATGGGAAGCGAGAAGCCGGGTTATTTTTGAGGGAGGAAATGTGGTGGTGGTGGATGTGGTTAAGAGGGTTCGAAGGGTGGTAGAGGAAGTGGAGGGGGAGCTGGTTTTACGGGCAAGGGTGGCAGGGGAACCGAATGAGGTAGGGGGAAAGCAAGGGGATGATTGGAGTCCACCGAGCTCGGGGTGGGTTAAGCTCAATGTGGATGCGGGAGTGAAGGAAGGGATTGGTGTAGGGGTTGGGGTGGTTTGTCGGGATAGGTCGGGGAAGGTCCTATGGGGTATGGCTCATAATCGGCGGGAAGTTTGGGAAGCACATGTAGCGGAGGCAGTAGCGGTGTTGAAGGGGCTCGAACAAGCGCGGGAAGCTGGCCACGAGCGTGTTGTGGTGGAGAGTGACTGCTCGCAAGTTATTGATGCTTTGAAGCAGCGCAGGACGGGACGGAGCTTATTTTCGATGGTTTTGGATGACATTTTATGTATTTCTAATTTTTTTTCTTCAGTTGTTTGGTCTCACATTAGTAGAAGAAACAATGTAGTGGCTCACGCGTTAGCACATGTGTTGCCGGTAGGAGATGGTAGAGTTGTTTGGATCGACAAACTTCCTGAGATTGTTGATCGTCTGATTATTTCATAGTAATGAATGTACCCATGTGGGTTTCAAAAAAAAAAAAAAAAAAAAAAAAATTAAAAAAAAAAATTAAATTAACTAACCCACCAAAAAAAAAATTAACCCTCCCAGGAAAGGGAAAAAAGGGAAAAAATTTGAGAAAGTTAGTCCAGTTTAAAAAAAAAACAAAACAAAAAATATAATTAAAACAAAAAAAGCGCTGGGAGGAGAAACAGTAGACAACACGATGGACGCTGTACAATTAATAAAAACAACAAAA
>LHUT01003510.1:3588-15673 GCA_001412135.1 Silene latifolia subsp. alba
AGTTGAACGAACTTGATGAGTTTCGACTGCATGCCTATGATAGTGCTCGAGTGTATATGGAGCGAACCAAGAAGTGGCATGACAAGCACATCTTGCAATGGGAATTCCATGTGGGTGATAAGGTATTACTATTTAACTCTCATTTGCGATTGTTTCCAGGTAAGCTCAGGACTAGATGGTCAGGACCATTCACTGTTGTTGAAGTGAACAAATTTAGGTCAGTTACACTGCAAATTGACAAAGGTGAGACTTTTAAGGTGCATGGGCAACGCTTGAAAGTGTATTATGATAGTGCCTATGTTGGAGTGATAGAGGCCGTTGACCTATTCACTATTGATTCCTCTTACTGATGAGATAATACGGTCGTGCAGGACCGCTTTAACCAGCACTACCGGGAGGCAGCCTGGGGTTTTATTTGTAATATTTATATAATTTAGGAATTTAATTTCATTTAGTTTCATTTAATCGTATTTAAGTTTTTGTTATCTTGTGTGTTTCGAGTGACGTGAGGGAGGGAATTTAACGTGTTTATGAGTATTTTTGCAGAAAAGACGGAGCACATGACGGAAATTGAAGTCTTGAATAAAAAGTAGAAAGAAATTGAGCACTCGATCGAGTCCTCAGCCACTCGATCGAGGAACCTGGAAATTCATTCAAATAATTCAAATGTCGAAAGTTGGAGAGTCTAGAAATTGGATACTCGATCGAGTGTATCACTACTCGATCGTGTGTCCCTACTGAACAGGGTCCCACGCTGAAATTGCTCCTTTTATTTTCTTACTTCCCCAATTCTTATTATTGCTTACCTATTTTCGTCTACTACATGCATGCTTTTCTCCCTAGATCTACACTACCCTTCACTATAATTCCTCTAAATTATCATCAAAATTCAAGTTGAATTGTTCTAAGTTGATTTATTGCAATTTAATTCACTCTTTTGTGCTTATTATTGTGCTAACTCATTCCAATCTCTCAATTAAGGTATTTCGAATTGAGCGTTTATATAATTTGAAATTAATGAATTGTTGCTTGTTCTTGTGTTTATTGTCTTGAATCTTCCATTGCTTATATATAATTGCTACTTATTTGCTCTTTCACCCATTAATTATTGAATTAAAGGCCTAAAATCGAAAATTTCAAAAATAGGGTTCATATTTTCGGGTACTAATTGGGCATTAAATTAGTTGGCAATTATGTTTATTTGCTTGGAATCTTCATTATTTGTCATATAATTGCAATTTCCTTACCATTACATAGTTTATGTGTGATTTTTGACCCGAAAATCGAATTTTTTGACTAACTTTGTCATAAAAACGTGAGCTATTTTGGCATTAAAATTGCTTTGCAATTGTGTGAATGTCATTTGTAGGCATGTCTAATCAAGAGCAAGGCAATACGAGACGGAGGGAGAGGTGCGCTCCCGTCCGTCAACTTGTTATTGAGTCTTCTGAGGAGGAGGAAGTGGAAGAACTTGGGCCAATTTCCGAGTATCCCTTTGTTGAGTTTAGGGATGATGAGCAACGGAAAAAATTCTTGAGTTTGATGGAGCGTCGTATGTCGCCTACGCGGTGTGTTGATCATAAAATCTTGCGTACTTTCAAGATCGAGACTATCATGGAATATATGTTTTATCAAATTGGTTTATCCGGTTTATTTGATCTTCATGAACTCTCTTATCGTCCATTAACCCTAGAAGTTCTGAGTTCTTTTGTTTATGACAAGTTACGACAAAGAGTGTGATTCAGGTTGTTTAATGTTGAGCGTAATTTGTCATTTTCTGATCAAGCTGAGTACTTGAACATTCATCCACATACTAATGGTGACTACTTGGTTATACCTGAGCACTTACATGACATCCGATACTTCTCTTTGTTTATACTGATGCGGATATTAGTGCCATGACATTAAGTGATGTGCAGCATTTTTGCTTATTTCTGAGGATGATGAGTGATCTCCTATATGGTCGTTATGATAAGATTAAGATACATTTCATGGAGGTTCTCTTACTTGCTAGTTATTTGAACCCCTTCCAAGATGCTACATTCCAATTTAGCCCTCCTGCTGTTATTGCTAGTGCCTTAAAACATATGACAGAAAATTCTGCAACTCTGGATTGTGGGGCTATTGCTACTCGGTTGGCTCGCAGGGTGGCTAACTTTGATGATCACGCCGCTAGTGGATGATGATTACTTGAGGTATAGTATTCGCTACATAAATATTATTGGTGGCACTGATCATTATTGGAGGGTGAAAGATGATTTTTGGACGAAGTTACCAAATGATTCTCTATTCGTCCTTTTCCTCGCACTTAATTGATTCCTGAAGATTAGCTAGTTGTTTTGCCTTATACAAGTACTACGACCACTACAGGGTATCGTATACTACGCCGCGCTTCACCCACTCATGTTCCTGGATCTTTTCAGCCGCGGCCTGTTTCTCCTTCTTTTCCATCCCATATGCATTATTGTCACCACTTTGATCCTATTGTTGAGAGGGAGGTGAGGATTCATGAGGGGATAAAGAATGCCTTAACTAATAGGCGTTTGTGGGAGCAGCTGGAGCCCAATAGTCTGTCTGAGGGGTGTTCGTACACTGGCACTTCGCCTAGCTACTACACCACTCCTAGGGAGGATAGTCAGATTTTTCATCTGTATGTTGTTTCTTCAGCGGAGTTTGGCCAGTTTAGCCATGACTTTGGTACTCTTGGTCGGCCTTTATACACTCATATCCGGCCTGATATGCCTGTTGGTGGCTTTGGGGATCAGTTTGGAGCTTCTACTTCTCAGGGAGGTCAATTTGGTTCTGGGACCTCAGGTTATGGTAGTCAGTTTGGTGTTTCTTCTTCCGGGACAGCTGGTGGAGTCCGTGTTGGCCGTACTAGAGGCCATGGTCGGCGTGGAGGACGTGCTGGCCGTGTTGCTGACCCAGGGATGGACATTTTGCTGAGAGAGGCTGATGAGTATGATGAGGCCATCTATGGTGATGGCAATGATGATTATGGAGATGAGCAGTAGTGACAACTGGTCACTACTTCCCCCACTTTGCAGTTGGTTTGGGGGAGCTTCTACTTTACAGCTGGTATTATCTTTCTTTGTACTTTCTTTTCATTGTATTATCTTTAGGTTGTTAGTCTTCCCTTTCCTTTGTTAATATGTCCTATAGGTTGCTACTGATGATTTCTTGTGATTGCTATGCTGTTAGAGTCACAATGAGGACACTGTGACATTTTGGTTTTGGGGAGTATTTATTTATGTTGTGTGATTTAATTTTAGTTCGTGCTTTAGTTATTGTTGTGTGCATTTAAAATAAAAATCCATAAAAATTAAAAATAAATACGTTTTTCCTTTGTTTCATGTCGAGTCTTGGTGAATTGTTTAGAAATGATGATAATTTGCATTGTTTTTGCATTTGAATTCAATATAGTTATCCATGTACATTATTTTGATTAGTTATTCATGAAAACAAAGCTCATAACTCAAGTTTTGAACGTAATGACATGCCTTATGCTAATTAGATTTGACAAAATTATGCTGGTAAACCACTTAAATTTCTGAGGTCTATAGAGCTTCCTAGGACAGGAACATCAATAAATTGGTCTCATTGTCAATTAGGCTTGAGTGTGGTTCTCCTTGTGGAATATGTAATATCCACTTTAACAATGCACATCTTTAGTGGCATTTATCTAGTGGCAAAAAAACAAGTGTCACCTTAGTTATACTTTTTTTTTTTTGACAGCTGTAAAGAGTAAAAGATCCTAACTAAAGAGTCATAGCCTTCCTAGCAAGGCTATGAGCCACCTTATTGGTTGCCCTCGTGGATATAACTAAAAGAGAGACAGTGAAAAGATCCACTAAGAGCCAGTATATCTTCAAGTATCTCTTTAGTCATGTGATGAGCTTTCTCTAAACCTGCAAAAAAAAGCAATAGGAGGTAGACAGTCAGACGAAACTTCGACATGCCACCGTCCCTCCTCCTTAGCCCAAAGGACCACTTCGCGTAATCATAAAGCTTCCGCTTGAAGGGCTGATTCAGCTTTGATTGCCTTGTACTTCTCCACCATTAATTGACCTGTTACAGTGTAAGCCACCCATCCTATGCTTGCCTTGTCCCTAGCCTTCCATCCTGCATCAACCATAATTCTAATGCACTCACAGTTGTAACGTGCACCTATCGCGAAGAAAGGCCTACTCTCCCTTAGCCACTTTCCCCTTTCATCGCCCTTTTCCTCTGTCTCATGGGTCCTTTTCACCCGATCCTTCTTGCATTCAAGCATTGCTCCATCCGCTTTTCTCACTTCCTGACACCATGAGTTCAGGAATAGATTTGGGTGAAAGTTCTCCCCTTTGAATAGAATCCTATTTCTTACACACCAAATACACCATAATGTAGCCATAAAGCGTACTAAGCGACTGGTAGCCTCCTCAAGTTTCTCTAGATAGTTTATCCACTGCATTATCCATTTCCTAATATCCATGCTGTGAGGCCCGAATACCAAGTTCCGTTCATGCCCAAAGCCGCTTTGAAATCTCACAATCCCTGAAAAGGTGTTCCATTGTCTCAGTGCTGCTCTCGTCATTTCCACATAAATTGCATCTTATCTAAAAAATAATGTTTCTCCTTTCAAAATTGGCTCCGACAGGTAGTGTATCAGTAATGATTCGCCAAATTAAAATCTTCCACATTGCAGAACCCGGCAATTTCCACAGTTTTCTTCTGCAGAAGATCTTTTCCTCCGCCCCTATTCTTTCTTTGTCCTTTTCCGAACCTTTTTGTTCCATAAAGTTTGAGAATAAGATTTCATACCCACTTTTCACGTTATACTCTCCGCTGCTACTATGCAGCCAAAAAACCTTATCCTTCCTTCTAGAATTACATAGTGGCATTGCAAGAATTTTACTAGCAGTTTCCTCCGAGAACAACTCATTTACCACATCATCTTTCCATGTTCCACCCTCATCTAGTGCCCCTTCATTACACAAGTCTCTCACCTTAAGATTCCTAAAGTTTTCCCTGTCAACCGAGAGAATTTCATTCCTGGCCTCCGCAAAACCTCCTTCCACCCATTTACTAGTCCACACATTTAAGTTTGATAGGGGGCCCGGTTTCCACCCCATGTGTTCTCGTATCAATTTCAAACCATGCTGTACCCTTCTTGACCCCTAAGAATTTCCAGTGATATTTCTCATTACACCTCCCTCTACTTATTCTTCTTTGTAAAGTAGCTTTCTAAAAATCCTGCTAAAATACGAATTATCCCCCGACACTATCCTCCACCCATGTTTAGCCAGTAATGCTTGATTCAGGCATTCAACATTCCTTATGCCAAGTCCACCTTCCCGTTTCGGAAGACTAAGGAATTTTTTACTACACCAGTGAATGGTTTTTCCTGATTTACACCCACCCCACCAAAAATGTGACAGAAGAGCGTTAATTCTATATGTCACACTTACCGGTACTTTGAATACTGATAGACAGTAATTAGAAAGATTTGATAAGACTGATGAAATGAGGGTTAGCCTTCCAGCTGGGGATAGAAAAATCCCATTCCATGATGAAATGCGTTTGATCACATGATTTACCAAGCCATCAAAGAAAGCCTTTTTCGACCCCTGAAACTCAGTCAGGAGCCCCAGATATTTTCCCATACCTTTATTTCCTTTAACTTTTAGCGTCTTCATACACTCCCTTGCCATCCTAATGTTGGTACTAGGACTAAAAATAATCCCAGATTTCTCCTCGTTAATAATTTGCCCGGACTCCTTGCAGTAACTTCTTAAGAGTTTGTTAAAAGCCTTAACTGATCCAACCTTATCTTGTAGAAAGAAAATCGCATCGTCCGCAAAGAATAAATGGGTCAATTGTCTTTCCCCTTGAGCTAAAGTAATGCCCTTTGAAATCTCATTGTGTTGTAGCCGTAAAACATTTTTTGACAACACCTCCATACATAACACAAACAGGTAAGGAGAGAGAGGGTCTCCTTGCCTAAGCCCACATTTTGGCTGAAATAACTGAAGTGGAGTACCATTGAAGAGTACCTGATACGATACTGTAGTCACGCAATTCATTATGATAGTTATCAATCGTGTCGGAAAACCCAATCTAGAAAGGACAGCTTCAAGGAAGTTCCAATTCACCCTATCATACGCTTTACTCATATCAGCCTTAAAAGCAAACCGACCAGTCTTACCCTTTTTGTGTGAATTGACTTTGTGCAAGGCTTCATGAGCCAGTAAGATATTATCAGAGATTTGTCTTTCTGGAAGGAAGGCATTCTGGAAATCCCCAATCAAATAACCCATTACCTTTGCCAGTCTGTTTGTGATGCAGCGCGAAACAATTCTCATAATCACATTATAAAGACTAATCGGTATATAGTCATGAACTCCTTCAGGATTATCACATTTAGGAATAAGAGTAATGAAAGTTCTGTTTAGCTCTTTGAGAATTGCACCTGAGTTAAGGATAGAAAGGATCGCCTTTGTGATATCCTTTTTTACCAGAAACCAGCATTTTTGATAAAAGATAGCCGGTATTCCATTAGGACCTGGTGATTTTAACGGCCCCATTTGAAATACCGTGCATCGTACCTCCTTGGTCGTGAACGGTCGTTGTAGCCAGTCCGCATCATCATTTTTTATCCTCATATCACAATCCTTGAGAAGTTCCTCCAATTGTCGTGAGTGGTGAAGGTCTTGCTCTCTACGTTCTGGGTTGAAAAGCTTCACAAAATTTGTTTGAAAACTTTGTTTAATCTTTTCTGGATCAAAAACCCATGTATCATCTTCCTCTTTAAGACCCATGATAAAATTCCTACCTGCCCTACCCTTAACCCAATTGAAGAAGAATTTTGTACAAGTATCGCCCTCGACCATCCATCGCAATTTTGCTCTTTGTCTCCAAAAGATAGCCGCCGCTTTTGAAAATTCTTTCACCTCCTCATTGTACTTATTATACTCCTCATCATTGCCAGTCGAAATAGCCTTCTCCATACCTTTTTCTAATTCTTTATCAAAGTCATCCCACTTTTTGTTCCACTTCTGTCGCTTATCCAAAGCCCACTTTTTAACGTTTTGTCTTGTTAATGCCGATTTCCTTGCAACTCTGTAAGCCGGAGTTCCTACCACCGATGTCATCCATGAAGCCCGGATTATGTCCATGCATTCCTCATCCTCCATCACCCATGCATCAATTTTATATGGTTTCTTATTGTTATTTTGAGTAAGATGAAGGTCAAGTTCAAAAGGTGCGTGATCCGAAATTTGAATTGGAAAGTGTTTAAGTCCAGTATTCGGAAAGATACTTAACCAATCCTTAGATCCCAATGCGCGGTCTATCCTTTCATAGACACGTTTATATCCTTTTCTATTGTTACACCACGTAAATTTTGGTCCCTTATAAGGAATGTCCACCAATTCATTATGAATACGCCATTAACTAAATTCATAAGCTCCTTGAATAGTTCTTGTACTTTTACTTAGTTTATCAACCCCAAATTCTACTTCATTGAAGTCTCCTACGATTATGTATGGATGATTCAATGTTGCAATACACCTTTCAAGCTCCCCTAAAACCGTTTGTCGCATTTGAACACACGGTGCCCCATAAAAGAGAATGAGATACCATAACCGACCATGACATTTTCCACTAAGAGAACGATAAAGTTATTACAAGACACTACATGGCTCATTTTAGCCTCCTTGCGCCACCCTACCCACAAGCCACCCGAGCTACCAATGGCATCAACACCCACAAAATCACCAAAACCAAGAGGCCTAAACGTTGGGTATAGATTACACGCATTACACTTAGTTTCAATAAGAAAAACAAACTCATAATACTTACTACTAAGTAATGCTCTAAGTTTAGGAATTGTAGGGGCGAGCGTATTGTTAAGACCCCTAAAATTCCAAATCAGTCCTAACATGGTGAGAGAGGAGGTTGATTAGGCTCAACTCCCGCAAAGCCCCCTTCCTTATCATCATCACCTGAATTAGAGGAGTCAACCATTTCCACGTCTTGAACCATCATTCTGAATCCCTCCTTGGTCTTTGCCTCTTTTTCTTTCCAACTTCTACTCCCATGGAACTTATTTTTGGCTAAGTGTAACAAGTAGCCCTTAGCCCTTTCAACCGAACTCACCGCCTCTTCAGGAACCAAGTCATCAGTGATCAAAGTTGAGCATTTCCTTTTCCTGGCAGCTGAAATGACCTCAGAATAGTCATCAGGTCCTGTTGAACCAAGCCTGCAGTTTGCCAATCCCATGAATCCTTCAGTAATACATTTGCTGGCTCCTCCTTCATCCATGTTAGCAATGAGCCGTGAAGAAATCCCATATTGAGGGATAAAGAAACCTGCCTGAGTTTGCCCATTATCCCCAGCTGAGTTGCTCTTAGTCAGCGTTCCTTTCCCTTTTATACGTTCCAAATCCTTATCATAAGTCATCCCACCCAGATTACATTTCACTACCTCCTCAAGAGGCATTAATGATGATGAATCCATCTGCGGTTCCAGATCTTTCCTGACAATAGCATCAGGAATAATGGCAAGCACATCACGTTTGCCTCCCTCTTTCCCCTTGATTCCCAGAGCTTCCTTTCCTTTACCAGAGGTTTGAGCACATTGCAGTTGCAGGTCTGTATTGACAGCATCAGAGCTTTCATCATTCAAGCTCCCTTCACCAGCCCCATCATTCCCACTGATATTTGCTTCAGCATTTCCAGAGTTAATCAGATCATCATTAGCACCCAAGTTTGCTTCAACTGGAGTGGTAACTTCAGGTAACTCCTCAATGTCCACCTCAGAGTCAGAGCTAATCATAATAATACTCGTATTATCAGTTTCCATGCTTGCATTGTGGTCATTTTCCCTCCCTCCCCCCTCCTCATGATGCTCCTCCTCTGGATAGTGATATCTGATTGGGATACCGCCTGGTGGTGGGTCAAATGTTTGGTTAAGACCACGAAAATCCGCAGTAGCTCTTGCCCATTCAAGGTCACTCTCCACTCTACTTGCAATTGCCCCTTGCATTCTCCTATCTCTGTTAACCCCTCCTCTTGGCATTGCATTTTCAACCACAGCATAAGCATCCCCCACCTCAATATGAGGAACATTAAGTTCCCTGCCAGAGTTGATCTGATTTCCTGCTATATCCCCAACATTACCCCTCCTAGCAGCATTCCCACCATTATCCCTAGGTTCCTTAAACTCTTCCCCTGCACTATGATAGGTCTCTTGATTTTGATCACTATTTTCATCAATCCAGCCTCCCTCCCCATTACCTCTCCCATAATCGGCTCTCTACCCTCTCATCTCCCCCTGCCCAAAGTCATTACTTTGGTACCTGTTTGCTTCTCCCATCACTACATCCCCACTTCGACCACTCTCTCTATTACCCCTTCTTGCATTTCCTGTCCCACCATTAAAAACCCTTCCTCCTGCTTCCCCCATATGAACTGCCCCTGGCCCCACATGGAATAAAACAGGACCAGCAAATGGTTATGATGTGACAGCAAACCTCATACCAGGTAGCACTCGTCCCCCAGGGGTAATACCCAAATAAAAAAATACCACTCTCTCCCTCACATTTCTCCTATTATTATCACTACCCATCCTTCTATTTCCCAGGTGTAACCTAGAAGTAATCATCTCAGTGGTAGTTGGATGTGCCCTTAAATCCATGTTGAACATGGTGTGGTTGCTAAGTGCCTCGAACACCATAAAACCATTAGCCACAATCATATCCATCATGCCATTTATGCTACTCACAACCGTCATAAGACTCTCAGTACACTGTGCACCCCTGTGCCTAATTTTACCACATTTAATGCAATATTTGTAAATCTCTTCATATTTAAACTGTACCCATAGGAGGTAACCTCCATCCATGGCCAAGAAGAAACCTGGCATGAGGGGTTCATTCAATTTTAAGCATACCCTCAGTCTTAGGTAGTCGTGTCGGGGAACTAGACCAAATGGTTCAATTTGATAGTGATGACTTAGCATTTTGCCCGCTACATGAGCAACATGCAGGTTTAGGCATTCAAATGGCAGACCACATATACGAACCCATACCTCAGCATACGGGAAGCGAACAGTCCTTGGCACCGTGTCAGGAAACCACCGTGCAAGCACCATCAAAGCCCCATCAATAGTGACGGTGCTTCTAGCCAGTAGACCCTCCAAATCAGCAATATCTTCACAATGCAGAACGTATATGTCTCCCATTCTAAACACCGTGATGACTCCATTAGTATCCCACTTCCTCCTAATAACATCATTAATGAGATCATCTTCAAAAAGTCGGTAATCGACTAAGAAACCCAGACAGCAATTTCCCCAGAACTCCCTCGTCCTCCCCAGCTCCGCCGGGTCCACATGTATGACCCCTCCTAATCTCGGATAGCGCCATAAGTTCACATGCAGTGGGTTCATAGGGTTAAATTCCGCATTAGGGTGTGGCTGATGAAAGTTTTCGTGGTGATAGAAATTCTGATGCACATCATCATTCCCTTCCATCCCTTCATGATGATGTCCAGCATCACCCTCCCTAATCACTCCCTTCCCATACCTACCAAACTGTCCTTCAAACTCCATATGTTTATTTGAATTTGATACTGAAATCACAGAAGATGAGTGAACAGAGCACTTATTAAACTTAAAAGAGTGAAGAAAATTGGATGGTTTGAATTTCCCCATCCTGAAAAACCTTATATAGTATCCTAGCTCCCCTCCCTACACCACCAGATTGGGGAGTTAAACCGTCACCCAATCAGGAAAAAGTGATCTTCCCAATTGGGTGAAACCCCCTCGAGCCTTCAACTGATGAAAACGCCCAAATAGGAATTAAAGAAGGGTAATGATTATAGATATTAATACAAAAGCAAAACGTAATAGGTAATAATTTCAATTGATGCTATTAAGAACCGCACTTAGGGTTCTTAAGCCCAATCAATGAAAAGGGGAATTTGCAGTGTTTATCCGATTAATGATTAATTACTTAGGGAAGATCAATTGTTCTTGAACCCCCACAAACCCCAATCCCAGAAGAAAGGAATATGCAGAGTTTTGCAGGTAAAGATAATTGATTTGGTAAGATTTAATAGGTTTGTAATGATTGTGGAATTGTAGCATGTAGCTCTTGCTCTCCTAAAAAGAGAGAAAAAGCTCTCTCTAGAAGATAGAGAGAGAAATGGGATTAACATTGTAGATAAGATGTATGTTTGGTTTGCTACACCTTAGTTATACTTAAGGTGGCACTTAATTTGACAAATGTTCTAAATGCACTCATAAACTTTTTGTTTGATTCCGCGCGCATACACTTTCATTTGCCGCTCATACTTTCAATTTTTTCATTTTATTTCATATACTTCGTATTTGATTACCCCTTCCAAACAAAAACACGGGTTTTCTTTTCAATTAAAAACTTATCTCTCCTAAATATATACTAAACCCTAAGTTCATATTTCGATCGGTGTCATCCAATTCTTCAGGTTTGCTCTTCCCTTCTTACTCTTTTTTTAATAATCCATCTATTTTCCTAATTCATTTCAACATTTTTGTTATGATTTGTCAATTTGTTTGATTTCATTTATTCAACTTATTACTAATTTTTTTTTGGGGTTATTTTATGTGAATAATCCATCATATGCCCCATCTTCTCATATTAATCTATCCTCGTGTTTAACTGAGAATAATCTCATCTTTGACGTCATTTAACTTGTAGTAGACTCAGGCCATTATTTACCTCTTATGACCGGTCTCTCAACATGTTATTGTTTTTTTTAATTCCTGGTTTTTATATTTTCTCTCTTTTACTTTATCATTCTTCATTCTCTCCTAAGTCCTAATTCTTCATTCTAAATTGCTAAACGTCGCCCCTATTTTACTAAACGTCGCCCCTAATTTCATTTCAACTTGACAACTCTGCCCTTCTCTCTCTAAAAAATATTCTTTCCTTTTTTTTCGATAAGTCGGAAATGGGTGACGATAACCCATTTTTCCGATACATGTGTGAATCGTATAGTAATGAAAATTCGTACAATTACGACGGAAAGTAATTCGAAAATGATTGGAATGCCGAACAACA
>LHUT01003512.1:0-15596 GCA_001412135.1 Silene latifolia subsp. alba
GAACTTGGTTCTTAAAAATAAGAATCAACTTTTAATTGCAATAGAATAACTTTTAAAATAAAGTTTAGACAGTGATAGGGCACCACCGGATGGCGTCCAAATTGGGTGTCACCGTCTCATATGCATTCTTAATTGAAGGGGTCCCCACTCACCCCATGTGAGAGGGTGTCGCCCAAATTAAGTGCCACCCGATGTCGCCCTTCATTTTCCATAAAGTTTTTGGTAACAAACCCTATGCTAAGAACTATAGTATTATTGCTATTGCTCATAGGCCCTAAACCATCCCAAAACCCATATAGAATTACCCCTTATTTTACCCGACCCAAAATAAACCGAATTATATTTCACCCGGAGTACCGAGTATGTAATACAGTTTTGTAACCCGCCCGTTTAAGTTTAACCCGTCTAACGAGTATACCGATAACCGATTAATAGTAAAGGCTAAACCGCTAAAAATCGCAACTCGCAACAAAAAAAAAGACGAGGTTTTTGTTCAAACTTCAATCCCCTCACTCATAAGTCATAAACCTCATTTCGTTTCAAGCTCAGCCGCCTGCGGAAAACAACACCGCTCTCAATTTCCCAATTATGTAAGACCTAATTCCCAATTCAATTTAACAAATTTCTTAACTTTATTGCGTTTGATTTGATTCTTGTTAATATTAATTCACAATTTATTTATTGTATGTTTTTTCTAATTAGGTCTCGAATTTTTGTGAATAATTTGCCCAAACATATTACTGAAGATCGTCTCAGAGAATTTTTCTCTCAGAAAGGCGAGGTTACTGATGCTAAGCTAATTCGTACCGCGTAATTTTCTATCCTTTGTCTTAATTAATTTGTTTTTGTGTTTCGCTTTTGGTATTTTTTAGTGGCGGAACCAGAATTTGTAGTTTTGGCGGAAATTTCAGGGTAGCGAATTAGTAATGCAACATGGCAGAATTTGTTTACCTTTTATTTTCAATGTGAGGCGTATTTTAATCAAAGGTAAACAAATGACTGAGTCGGAGGGAGTATAATGCAACAAGGTGAGTAGAAGAAGTGTATGAAATTAAATTGTTTACTCCCCCGTCCCAATCATTTGTTTACTTTCTGTATATTATTTGTGAGACGTATTTTAATCCGTGGTAAACAAATGACGGGGATGGAGACGGAGGAAGTATAATGCAACAAGGTGAACACGAAAAAAAATCGGAAAAATTCAGTGTAGCTAATTATAGTTTGGAAATTTTTACTAAAAGTTTTGAATTTTAAATTGTTTACTCCCTCCGTCCCAGTCATTTGTTTACCTTATATTTTCAATGTGAGACGTTTTTTAATCAAAGGTAAACAAATGACTGAGTTGGAGGGATTATAATGCAACAAGTTAAGTAGAAGAAGTTTCTGAAAATTAAATTGTTTACTCCCTCCGTCCCAATCGTTTGTTTACTTTATGTATATTATTAGTGAGACGTATTTTAATTAGTGGTAAACAAATGACGGGAATGGAGACGGCGGGAGTATAATGCAACAAGGTGAACAAGGAAAAAATTCGGAAAATTTAAATTTTAATTTGTTTATAATGGAACAAGGTGAACTATGAAATGTTTCGGAAATTTTAACTAAAGAAGTTTTAAATTTTAAATTGTTTACTGGAGGACCGCCCCTGCTAGCTCCTCTAGTTCCGCCACTGGTGTTAATATGGTTAATCTGTGTTTATGGTTTGGTATATTGTTTTGATTATGTGGTGAGGTAATTGGTTGAATGCGTGTGGGTGGCAGAACTGGGAAGAGTAGGCAATTTGCGTTTATTGGGTACCGGACTGATGAGGAAGCTCAAGGAGCTATCAAGTACTTCGACAAGAGTTTTTTGGATACTTCGAAGATTTCTTGCGATGTATGGTGTATGATTTTGTGTAGTTTTTGTTTAGTCTTGTGATTTTATTGTGAACAATTAGGTTTTGATAGTTAGATGTATTGTCGAAATTCAAAAGCATATGTTACTCATTATTTCAAACTGATAGTATGAAAGATTTACTTGTCCTACATTAGTTTTCTTATGGTCATATACATGGTTACCGTGTTCGATTTGCTATGAATATGCCCTTAAGTCCTTAACGGTTCGCTCTTTTAGAAAGTGTGTTATACGGAGTATGTATTTTCAGTAAGCGACATGATATGATTCACTCTTTTCAAACTCACATTTTGTACAGTACCCAAGCAAATCCGTGAACCATGGTCATACATATATAAATGGTGTTCAAATTAGCTTTTGGGACCCTGATCATATAAGAGACTGATTTTTAATTCTATAACAAGATAGTCATTTTATCTTTGTGTATTTTTTTCTCGGCTTTCTTCTTCTTGTTTGACTTTCCTTGATGCTTTGTACTACAACTTCAGGTGGCTCGGGATGATGGAGATCCAAGTATTCCGCGTACTTGGAGTCGGCACACTAAGCAGAAAGAAGAGAAACCGACTGATGAGAGCAACAATATCTCTGACGCCACAGTCAAGAAATCCAAGAAGAATGTTGCCAAAATAAATGACAGTGCCAATCCTGAACTTCAAGAGTTTTTCCAGGTTATGCAGCCACGAGGCAAGTCAAAATTGTGGGCCAATGATGCAGTAACTTCTACTGTTAATAAAATTGGGAAAGACGAAGAGGGTTCTCGTCATTCAGAGGAAAAGAATCAAGAAAAGACGATTAATGGGCTCCACAAAGATAAAAGCGCTAAAAAGGAAGATAGTGTGAATGAGGAAAGACAGCGAAAAGCACCAAATGCGCCACAACATGAAGTTATTTCTGATATGGATTACTTTAGAAGTAAAATAAAGAAAGATTGGTCGGATCCAGAGGATGAAAGTGGTGATGATGATGGGAATGGTATTGGCTTGGAACAAGATGATGAAGATAATGATGATGAAGAAGTTAGTTGTGGCAGTGATGATAGTGATGCTACTGAAGGCAATCGGAAGAAAAAGGGTATTAAGGAACATTCTGAAACACCCATGGGTAAAGAGCAGCTACTCACTCTACCTGAAAAAAGTGTTTCCGAAGATTGTAATGGTGAATTTATGAACTCTGAAAATATTACAACTAACTCTCCTGGTGAGAATGAGGTGCCTCTTACCAGTCGACTTTTTGTTCGCAATCTTCCATATGTTGCAACGTACGTATTTTATAATTTGTTCAAGTGTTCATTTGAGTCAGTGGGTCCGTGTTTTTTTCCCTGATGATATTTCGAGCATTTCTAAGCGTATTTCTCTTACCCAAACTTAACAGAGAGGATGAGCTGTCGGAGCTCTTCAGGAAATTTGGTAATGTCTTAGAGGTCCATCTTGTGATCGATAAAGAGACGAAGCGATCCAAAGGTTTTGCTTATGTTCGTTATAAAGATCCAAAGGAAGCTGCTAGGTAACTAATCCGACAACTGTTTTTCTTAGTTATTCATGGCCAGTGTGTTTTATATTTGAGGATTTTTGCGACAAAATATTTGTAATGTGGTAGTTCTACGGTTTTCCGCTTCAAAGGAAGCCAAGGACTCATCTTTGGCGTTGAATATGATGGATTTAGCAAATTGACACGCAAAGTTTTTTAAACTCTCCGCAACATAACAGTGAAAACTAAGTTATGGGCATCTGAAAAATAGTCCCTCTTTATAGTGGGGAAGGCTGAACAATCTGAATCTCCTCACCCTGCCACATGTGCGGGCCTTTGAGGCAAGGGGCAATGCTTTTGCTGCTATGTTGTGTTTCTATTGTATCTGGGAGGGTAAGAGGCTCAGGTGTTGGCTAATGAGGAGATTCAGAGTTTTGTTAATGAAACAGATTGTGGGGGCTGGCCTGTGTGCTTTGATTTATCAAATCTGGCAAGTTAGGAACAAGTGTTTACATGATAGGAGTATGCGTATGCGGAGGGTTCTAATCAAATGTATTAAGCATAATCTTGTTATCGAATTAGAGGTATTATAAACATGCAAATGCAGGAAAAATACATGGATTTGATTAGGAAATTAATGTCCTAATTGATTTAGTTGTTGTATGCTATAATGTTTGGGTGGTGTTAATAGGGATTTACATGATTACCAAAAAAAAAAAAGAAAAGAGAATTGAGAATAATTGAGCCACACTTAATAAAAAAGAATTGGCAAAGAGAAGTAAATAAAAAAAAAGTTAGTAGAATTTTGTCAGTTTCAAATAAAATTCAAGTTCAAATATACAAAGGAGCTTTGCAAAATCCAATGTTTTTGTTACGTAATTTATTTTCGCAGTACGATTTTTACTCATCTCAGTACTTTTTGTACCAAAATTTCCATTTAATTACCCTTGACTAAAAAACATCAACCTAATTCTCTCTAGTTTCTCTATATTGTTGAAACTTGAAACCTTAACTTTTTTCAACTTTCTTATAATTCTTCAATTATTGATTATTATTATTGATGATTATTCGACTGACGAACTTGTAATTAATTCGTTTATGCTATTTTTCAATAATTAAATTGACCCTTATAATTTTGTTCCTTTTTTAATTAGGGTTTATTTCTAAATTAGTTAAGGGTTTAAATGTGGTACGGTGGATTTGTTGGTGGTGGTTTACGACCAGTTGTCGGCGGTGTGGTTCGATGGTGGTCTGCCGTCATTGAAGCACTGCTATGACGGCAGTGTTGGACGGTGACGATTGGCCGACGAGTATTCTTGTAGTAGTTACCGCCAGGCAGTAGTACGAAACAATAAAAAAAGGCAAAAACCCATTAACCAATAACCTAACTTTCAATGATGAAATATGATTTTCTAACCTCTTCCCATCGCCATTTGAACACCAAGTTGGATTGTTTCATGATTACAAGCTTTACATCGATGCCTAGTACGTATTAAATAAAAAAAAAAGTGATAAAGGAAGTCAGCGTAGTACAACAGACCATCGATCGCCGATGCCTTATCACCACGCCACCCTAACCCACCAACCATTGTCCAACCACCGCAAGCCCAGCCCCACAACAGCAACCCCACCGGCCAACGTCGGCCCGTTATCGCCTGCTGTCTGGTCGGGCAGCCAATAAAATTCCACGCCGGCGGCGGCTAGTTGTCCGGTCAGTACTCGTCGGCGAACCACCTCCCTGATGTTTTGTTCATTAACCATAATGTGGTGAAATTAGAGGATTATGGGTCAATGAAATTAGAAAGAATAGATTAGAGAGAAACTAGAGAGAGAAAATGGGAGGGGAAATGAGAGGGGTATAATTGTCAATAGTATACTACGATGAGTAAAATGTGTACTACGAAAATCAGGACCCTTTTGTTATTGATGAGGAATAACTTTCATTAATAATGCCAAAATTTAGTGTCAGCTAATGCACTACTCTTGATTTCAAATGCTGTGTATTGACTAAAATGGAGGTAGTACTTCTAATGATGCAACTGAAGGTTTTGCATGATGATGAAAATTAATTATTCTGATATCTATTTATGCAACTTCATGCATCTTTGGGCTTTGATGGCTATAGCTATGGATTAATAGGTTTATACTTCCACTAATGGAACATATACGAAGGATTAATAGAATATTCCTTAAACTAAAGGAATGTAACTAAGGAACATCAGCAATAGCCATTTTGAAGAAGTTTGTTGGCCTTCAAGTTAAGGTGGCATGACTACTCTTTCGCGAATAAAAGAAGAGTAACAGGTTCTACAAGCCTTTGCAGTGTAGTGGCATTATATATCAAAATCAACCCCAAAACCTACAAATGCATAAAATTCTTTACTGTTCAAATTCAAGTTCACCTTTTCTGTCCTTCTCTTTTCGAATTGATAGTGAAATGATTTTTTCTGTTACTCAGGGCATTAGAAGAGCTGGACCACTCGATTTTCCAAGGTAGAATATTGCATATTATGCCAGCAAAAGGAAAAGAGTCTTCACAAAGTCAAGAGTAAGAATATTTTGGCAAATCCTTTGTTTAGTTTTGTTGTTATCAATCTCATGCCATGAAATAAAAGTGTACAGTAAGATGTTCGAATGAAATAAGCAGGTTGATGCCACATAATATGGATGATATACTCACCCATTATTTTAAATTGTTTTCAGTTCAGTTATATCTGAAAACAAGCCTAAAACGCTCAAGCGTCAGAGGGAGGAAGAGAAAAAATTATCGGAAGCAGATGGCAATACTCGAGCATGGAACAGTTTGTTTATGCGTTCTGACACTGTATGGTCCCTGTTATGCTTAACCTAATTTTTTTTGTCCAAACTTTTTTGTAGTTATTGTCTGTTGTTGACCAAGGGAAACCACTGGCTAGGCATTTTTGCCCCTATAATTCTGCTGTAGACCTATTTCACATGGTTTGCAGCTATGTTTTCTGACCTTAGTTTCGTCTAGTTATTTCTGCCTCTGTTCTGCATACTGGAGTCTATGGTCGTCTATATTTACGATGTGCACCTGTTGTTTTTCTTCCTGAATTTTGATTGATGGTCTACTATCACCCTTTAAGGTGGGATCTGGTATTCTGTTCTAGCTATCTTCTTTTAAGTAGTAGGCGGTTCACACTTGTCATGCCAAGGAGCTGATAATGTATGAAATTGCCTATTTCTTTAATAACAGCTTGTGCATCATGAGTGAGATATATTGCTTTGTAGCTCGAGCTGATTTTATTTTGCGATAGAACAATGGTTTTCCCCAAATTGATAGTTGTTACCTTCAGATTAGATTCTTAGTAGTCGTATATGAAGGTAGGTAGCGTGGGGATGCGAAATAATTGCTGTGACTGCTATCCTTTGGTGTGTGTGGATCGAGTGACATTCTTAGGGGGGATATCTCATTAATTGGAGTATACATTGGGCCAAGTTGTGTTTCTAGCCACACTTTCATCGAAATTTTCATTCTAAGTTGATTTTAAATGCCAAACTTATCTATAAATGTCCATGACAGTATTTTGATACCAGGTGCTTCCCACTCACCTCCCATGTGCTTCCCACTCACCCCCCATGTGCTTCCCACTCACCTCTCAATGGGTATTTTGTGAGGGGAAACGGTATCCGTCACAAGCTTGTGACGGATATCGCCCGTCTTCAATGAGATTTTGTGATAAAAAAAACGTAGTACATGTTTGTACCAAAAAAAACGTAGTACATGTACTACAAATTTTCTGTAGGATCGATCTCACTAACCCGTCCTAAACCTTTTATCCGGCGGTTATATTTTTAAGTTTGGAGTATTC
Source organism: Silene latifolia subsp. alba (assembly GCA_001412135.1). NCBI lineage: Eukaryota > Viridiplantae > Streptophyta > Magnoliopsida > Caryophyllales > Caryophyllaceae > Silene > Silene latifolia. Next base: position 7,194 of record LHUT01003512.1, read on the forward strand.
GACTTAAGCCTAAAAACTTTGGAGAGACGGTATCTCAATAAGTTATTGATATACCACTTTTATCGTACCCCTTTATGTACTTTATCGTACATCTTTTTTATTGTTGTTCGTGACTTAAAATGTCTCTTTCATTTAATACATGTTTTCATAATAATCATACTCCCTCCCATTTGAAGTGTTCTCCACACTTATTTGTGGCACTCATTTTAGGAAATCACTATAAAATCAATAGAAGGATTAGGGTCATTAGGGCGGGGCAGGCGAAGGATAGCTCGCACCTGCCAACCAGAATGCATACCTGCACCCATCTGCCGTCCGTCCGGCATCCGCAGCTGGTGGAAAAATTACGACCATTCCCATCCAATCACCTTGCAGGTTCCCATTTACCCGTTCCACCACATTTTAGGCACCCATACAGATGGCCATTTACTAGCCCCACACCTAATTCCAGCATAAAACAATGAAACAACGTATTTGGAGACTTTTGACTTCACACTTCGGCTTCTTTTCTTTAGCTTTTTTTTTTCAGAAGGTTAAATGAAAAATTAGAATGTGAAAAAAATGAGGGGGAATACGTAGGCGGGTGTACATGGCCAACACGGGCAGGTATCTGGGAGGTGTCATGCGGGTTTCGCACCTGTCCCACCACCTGCGGCGTGTGAGACTTTTGGTACCCGCTGCCGCCACCCACCAAATCGGCTAGGGTGCGCGGCAGTAATCACTTTACCCGTCCCTATGACATCTGAAGGACCATGTGGATGATAGGAATAGGAGATCAGAAGAAGCCTACAACAACAACAACATCAGGGCCTTAATCCCAAAATGATTTGGGGTCGGCTGACATGAATCGTCCTTTAGAACCGTCCAAGGGTGAACGCACACCTCAAAATACGAATAGAAAAGGGAAAATGAAAAACAAAAGGGAGAGCGAAAATGTAATGCAAAGTCAAGGTAAACTTACAGGTTTTAAAATCGAATTCCGGATTTCCTTTATAAAAACTTAAAAAATTTAAATTGAGAGAAAAGATTAAAACGATTTTGAAAAGCAAAATAGAATTAACGATTTTGAAAACCAAAAATTTAAATTGAGATCAGAAGAAGCCTAATATGCTTAAATTTGTTAATCCCATTAAGGTGCCATCAAACTCACACCGCCACCCCTGGACCCAGTTTGTCATCACCACTGTGTCTTCCATATGTAGTGATATCAATGTCTGAAGAAAACACTGCCAGAAGGGAAATTTGCTGAGAACTGGAGAAGTGCTTCTGTGATGTTCATTTTGTAGCTTTGTCCTTTTATTCGTTGTAGATCTGAATCTCTTTTCCAGACTTTTGGTCGTGTAGTTCGACTGATTGGGTGGGAGGTGTGGGAGGTAGGGGATGCAGGCGGGGTCATGGAAGAAAGGCCTGGGAAGATGGAGGTGAGGAGGCAGGCTGGGGAAGAGTGTGCATTTAGCGGATGCTAGAGAAGAGCCGGAGATGAGTTTTGGGGACAGATTGAGTTTGCGTTGTTTGCTGACCGGAGTGATGATTACCGCTGCTGTTCGTTGCTAGGCGGAGGTGGGGAGTGCGGTTGGTGATATGGGTTGGCGGAGGTGGTTCGTGATGGATGAGAGAGAAGGATGGCTGACAGCTCATCATATGCCCTTAATAATGCACACATACTCTTGGCTGTTGACATCCAATATCTTGAACTATCGTGCTCGGTTCTTATGACTCGTATCTAAATTAGGTTTGTGGCTTCTACTGGTTGCAAACCTTGAGGAAATCAATGTACTCATGAGCAATGCATTGTTAAAATATTCATACTGATGTAGTTGGATAACAGGGGAGAAGGACTTGGGACCACTTTTAAAGATACTTGCCTGAGTTTCTCTAATTTCTTTTTACCAGATAGTCATGTAACATCGCCGCGGGTCTTGCAGTAGCATACTAGTACACTACCATTTCTATATGTTTTGGCTTTTAGTGCTGTACAAGTGTACAACAGTGGACTGATGACCTGCATCTTTTTGTGTCTTGTTTAGTTAGTGGCCCTGATAGGGAGGTGTCGTAGAGATGTTTATTGAGACTTGTGATGTGTGTTCTCCAAATTCATCAATTGGGGTTGTATTTTGGCGAATCTTGTCTAAGTTTGGTGATTAAATGGTTTGCTCCACCTTTTTCACAGATTGTCGAAAATATGGCTAGGAAATATAAAATCAGTAAAAGTGAGGTTCTTGATCGTGAGGCTGATGATCTTGCTGTACGCCTTGCTCTTGGAGAAACTCAAATTATTGCAAAGACTAAGGAGGCTCTAACGAATGCTGGTGTTAATGTAACTGCTCTGGAGGAATTTGCATCTGCAAAAACAGAAACTTTGGAAAGAAGTAACCATGTATTACTTGTAAAAAACTTGTCTTATAGTTCAACCGAAAGTGAACTTTCTAAAATGTTTGCGAGATTCGGGAGCGTGGATAAGATTATTCTTCCTCCAACAAGAACACTAGCCTTGGTACGTTTTCGAGGTTCTGATCATTCTATTACTTCTACTTGTATTAGCTTTCTTACCTAACTCTTTCTGGGTGTGCATACAAAAAAACCTATGAATCCCAATAATCATTAAATGTATTAGAACAAATAGAAGTATATGTTTATATAGAGAGAAATAAAAAGACTACGTTTGTAACTTTCATGGTATATGATTATATCCTATGATTCTCGCATTATTACTTTAATTAGATAAGGTTCCATATAGTTTCTTTCAAAAAAAAAAAAAGATTAGGTTCCATATAGAAGTACAACTTAGCAAAGAGATATATAATGATGAGCCCATAGTTTATGGTACGGCAATCCTTTTTCTTCTTTTTTTGAATAAAATATGTAGTGTACTTGTATAATTTCACTTTTAAGGTTATGAAAGTATACTTTAGCTAGCAGTAGAATAGGTTGAGCAAATGTCCATGTTTCCACAACAATCTTTGTCACTTCTGTTGGCTAGTGGCTGACATAAGGCTGCCAGAATGCCTTATTGTATGTTGATGACTTGATCTTCTTTAATCTGAACATTTGGTGCTTACAGGCAACAGGATTGAGAAAAATAGCTCTAAATTTATTGTCACGTTGTTTGTTGTGATATGGATCACGATGTATGCTCCTGAAAATATCCGTTTCAGACATTTCCCTTTCATGTGCAATAAACCTATTCTGATTCCATAACAATGTGTTGGTAATTTTTCTAGGTGATATTTCTTGAGCCAGCTGAAGCTCGTGCAGCGTTTAGAGGTCTGGCTTACAAGCGTTACATGTAAGTTTATATTCATGTTTGATGTATTGGGCAAATATGTCGCTTATAATTAAATGTACTGGACAAATATCAGCCAATCATCGGATATATCCGTCAACCATAAATTTGCGGCTATTTTTAAAGACTCCTTAATTATTGGAAAATATCGGTGCCTTAAGGCAAAAAAAACTATCTATAAACAAATATTTGATAGCATGACCACAAACATAAAAATGTTAGCAAACTAACATGTTAGTGTTACTTCTTATCTTATTTCGTGGTATGTAGAACACATGCTTGATGAAATTTAACTTCAAGGCATTATTGATTATAAGTCTGGCAGTGATTTCATTTTTAGAGAAGCAAATTTCATCCTTGATTCTGTTCTGTGAACCTCATGTAGTCATGTGCATCATGTGACATTGTCTTGGGTGATGCAAGTTGTAGTCTTTGATAAGCCGTTTTATGAAAGCGCTGTCTTGTTACCTTAAAAGACCAAAATAATACAGTTTGATTAAAAGGAAATTATTCCATTAAAAGGAATAATCAGTCTCTGGAGTGTTTTTTATGAATGGTTTCATCAAATTCTTTTGGCATACTCTTATTAGTGGTGTTGGAAAATTTCTATAGCTGACTTTTTCTATACTTTTATTTTGCCTTTCATGAGTGCTGCTGCTCTTTGCGCTATGCAGTGTGCACTGTACTCTGTTCTGGTTAATTCAACTTGTTGTCCCTCATCAGGCTCATTAAATTGATGGTGTTGGTCTGTCTTCCTGTGAGATGATTGATTCTGGAAGGGTTAGGATCATCAAGACTCAAGAGTTTGTTTCTAGTAGAGTTTGCTATAAATAAATAACCCAAAAATGGATGCATTTAGAAGCATATATAATATTTTATTTTCTGTTTTGAGTAAACTCTACCCTGTAGTGTACTTTTTCAACTCTTGAGGATCTAAATACCATTGGCGTACTAGCAGCCGTGTGTGATGTCTGGAAGGGTCATAGAGAGATGGCTTCTCCTTCACAAGTCATGACTGATTCAGATGTATGGGTGAAAAGCTAAATTCATGTTGTTTGTTGTAATGTCCTCGTGTCCCGATCTCCGAGTGATGAACCAGGGTTACCTAATTCGCTAACNATTCAATTCCCTATTTTGAACGAATTGCGAATTCGAATTATGTGTATTATGAATTCGGCAACCCTGTGATGAACGACTGCTGGGTTGCTGCCATATTCAGTCTGGACTCGGGTCTTACATGTTATTGCTTGATATTCATTACTCTTCCATGTGTTTGTTTTTCCAGTGATGCTCCGTTGTATTTGGAATGGGCCCCGAGCAATATACTTAGCCAAGATTTGGCATCTAACGGTGACAGTAAGAAAAATATGGTTGTTGGCGAAGACAAAGCTAAGAAGGTTTTACTGGAGCACCAAGTTCTGGAGATGTCTGATGATGAAATTGATCCTGATAGAGTTGAGGTTGGCTATGTTACATTTTTTTTGCAGTGGCTTATTGTAATTTTCGATTTACAGGGACTCTTCATTGATTATGCTACTTTTGAGTGCTGATAGACGATAGTTCATAACTTCATATACATGTCCATCTGTTATGAGTTTTTCTCCTTGATTTGAACTTGTTAGATATGAATGTGCTGCTTACATGAACCTAGCAAAACAAATGGTTTCATATAACATTCTTATGGTGAATTGACATTTTAATGCTTATTACTTATTAGATTTCATGTAGGCAACATGCTTGTAGCTCAGTAGTCTGTAAAACTTGAATCTAAGCCAATGACAAATTTTTTTAACCTTTGAATTTTGTGTAGCTATGTCTTGTGTTGATTTCAATTTTGTATTTAGAAGGTAGAGGAGCCTATTTACCGGTCATCTTGGATGTTGGTTTACGTTTTGATTAGTTTGATTGTTCTGAGCTTGCATCTTCTATATTTCAGTCTCGGTCTCTTTATGTGAAAAATCTGAACTTCAAGTCAACCGGTGAAAGTTTGAGGAAGCATATCAGTGAAAACATGAAAGAAGGAAAAATTAGGAGTGTCAAGGTGAGTTCTCAATTGTTCTTTTCTTCTTTCTAAAAAGAAGGTAGTAATCAATAAAGGACACGGATTCCCGAGTTCGAAAATAAAGCAGTCCAGACTCCATACGATCTTGTTGATATATATATGATGTGCTATCTACTGATAATTATTTCGTTGGTTCTTCAGATACAGCAGCATGTAAAAAAGGGGAAGAATGTTTCAACAGGTTTTGGATTTATAGAATTTGATTCTGTGGAGACAGCTGCCCACGTTTGTCAGGATTTACAGGTAAGTGAAGCATTTTGTATATGAACAGTAGTAAGTTCTTTCAGTTGTCAGTTAGCTTCCGCATTCTAGTGCCCAGGAGTTGGTGTAACAAATATCTAATATGATGATTTTTCATAGGGAACGACTTTCGACGGGCATGCCTTAATTTTTGAAATCTGTCACGCCAAAAAATCCGAGAAGGTCTCAAATAAAGCGGACAATGATAGAAGCTCGACGAAAATAATAGTAAGGAATGTAGCATTTGAGGCAACAGAAAAAGAACTAAGACAGCTATTCAGCCCGTTTGGTCAGGTGAGAATTTATCTTTAGTTTTAAGTTTCATATACCACACCGATGGAACTTGGAAGTATGGATTTATTTTTGCTTGGTTATGTGTTGCCTGACTATATCTAATTTGTTCTTTTGAGCAAGTGTTGCCCGGTTTAATATGTAACTACTGTTAGAAAAAAGTCATTTCTGTAACGTGGAAAGTTGTGCTTGATAAGTTATAATCTGAGCCATTTTCTTGAGCAGTTAACCTGAAAATTTTTCGGCAATGGGAATTGTAATTAGGAAGCTATGAAACAACATATGGTGAGAAAAAGATAAAGTCCTGGTTGATTTTGGCCGGAAATTTGCAACCAGTAAAAAAAATTGGCCTGAAATTTTATAACTGAATTTTCAAGAGCATATTTGACTATTTGTTAGGTTTCTACTTGCTGCGAGTACGCTACTGAAAGTTATAGTTAGTTGGCCAAGTGTAGCATCTAATTTACTATGAGTCACTGTTTTACCTGGTATTATATGTCTTATCTTTCATTAATTCCCAATTTGGCGGCGTAAGGAGGGGTGATTTTTTCTGGTTTATCTCATAATCTTTGTTAAACGTGACAGGTGAAAAGCCTGAGACTTCCAATGAGGTATGGGAAGCACAGAGGTTTTGCATTTGTGGAGTTTGTAACTAAACAAGAAGCACAAAATGCTCTTAAAGCTCTTTCCAGTACCCATTTGTATGGGCGTCACCTGGTAAGTCTTGTACAATCTTGTGAATCAATGCGTGTGGAAGTCTGGTTTTGGTTGTATTAACTTGTACACAAATTGTTGTATGCGGCGGTCTTATTAGAAAAGCCAACCTACCCATTGTCCCATTCCATTAACAACTACTCCAACGGAAGTTCTCATTGATTATTTAGCGTACATTTTACTTTTGTTAACCTAATATTTTTCTGGTTATCAAAATAAAGTTGCTTGTTAATATGTTTGGACGGCCTATATATTTTGAGTCCTATAGGAGAGTTGCGTAAAAGTTTTACGCTGGTAAGACTTCTACACGAATCTGTACTTGCCATGATTTCTGAGTCAATTTCTTTTTCAGGTTCTGGAAAGAGCTAAAGAAGGCGAAACTCTGGAAGAACTAAGAGCAAGAACAGCTGCTCAGTTCACTAACGACGAAGATGGGTTGCAAAATCCAGCCAAACTTTCAAAGAAAAGAAAATTTTCGACTCCATTTTAACGGAAAAGACTGAAGATTTTGTTTAGCTCTGTTATTTATTGGCCAATCATACGCAGTGTTGTGGATTACTAAAAATGAAGGGGAAAAGGCAAGGATGGCAAAACAGAACTACGGCCAAAGCAATCGTTGATTTGGGCTGTAGCTGCGAGTCGTGGGACGTAATCTTATACTTGGTCCACTTGGTTGGTGGTTAGGTGGTGTTTGGCATATCAATTTTGAGAGATTGTTACCCTTTTTGTTTGGATACAAAAGTAGGAGTAGATCTTGTAAACACTTCCAAGTTCCAAGTATGTTGGTTCAAGTTTTGTTATTAGGAATATTTTCTTAATCCTTTAATGTTAATTTAAAGCACAGAGTCTGCTATCCTATCGTCTTAATTTTTAGTACGGAGTAGCTTTTATTTGACATTCATCTAACACCTGATTAATAGAGGTGGAAATAAAAGAAGGTTGTTAGAGGTTTTAATTTAAGACCTTTTTTTTTGGTTCAAACTTCAAAATTCAAATGAGCGCACTATGTTGCGGGTAAAAATCGAACCCATAACCTCATGGTTGGAATAAGAGGTCTCTTATCTCTTGAGATAACTCTTTTCTTACACGGTCTAACCAGTAGTGGAACTAAACCTGGCAAAATTGGCCCGACTCGAACCCGAACCCGAACTGCACTTGAATTAAGGATCCGAATCTGACTCGGAACTCGAATTGACCAAACTTATTCAAGCGGACCTAATGTTTATTATCAAAAACTTTCGTTTATCTCCAAATGACTTGGAAACAACCCACCAAAAATTAACCCGAATTCTTGCATACCCGAATTGACCTGTACCGTATCCAATTGATCCGTTTGCCAGATCTAGGTGGAACTAATACACTACCCACATTAAAATACGAAAAAGGTAGAGTGTTTTGTAAAGAAGCATGATTGAAAAAGAAAAAGATATTGTTGTTTTAGTCCATACAGTTGGAGAAGTTGGGGTAGAAAAGTTAGATGATGGTCGTTTACGTTACGTGAAAACGACAATATGATCAACATTGATAACGCCTTTTTTTTAGTCAGACTCTGAAAATCGAGTAGGTACTGTGTAACAAACAACGCCTAAACATAAACATAATTGTCTTTTATTTCCCACTTCATTCCTTAAAGCCTACGGAGTATATAAAAAAAACGTAGTACATGTTTGTACCAAAAAAAACGTAGTACATGTACTACAAATTTTCTGTAGGATCGATCTCACTAACCCGTCCTCAGGGGCGGACGCAGGAATTTATCGAAAGGGGGGCACAATTTTTTTTTCGATACATTATTTTTTATTTTAAACCGCAT
>LHUT01003513.1:0-13569 GCA_001412135.1 Silene latifolia subsp. alba
ATATAATCGACAACATATCAACTATAAATAATTTCCCTAATCATTAGTAGAGGCCGCTATCGAGGCGGTCGGGATTAGGTGTTCAGTAAAAGGACTTCCTAATACGTACCCTCACCCCTTACTCCAGATCTCTGTGAACATCCGTGTTCATTGGCATCCACAAGAGTGATTCTAGACATAGAATGCTAAGGGCAACGAGTTCTTAATGTTCATGTCATTACTTTGTGTCTTGACATGGCACGAGGTATTCGAACGATTCCAATTTCCCATAAAAATTGGTGGCGACTCCACAAATGCAAACGCTTGTCCCAAGCGCCCCCGTGGCCCCCGTGTCCACAAAGTGTACCTGATATACCCACTTGATCCATAATTTATAATTCTTAGCAGTAACCCACCACACTAGCTTGCCAACTAATGCTTTCATTCCAGATATTCTGGTGTTTTAAATATAAATGAGTCTCATGTGCAACGTGACATAAGTAGCAGCTCAAGTCTGTTTATGCTGTACATAGGCGGGCTTTTAGTTGTAGCAAGGGATTTTTCATTTGAGGAAATACTAACAATTTCTTTGCTCATTTTTAACCATCGCTGTCTGAAATTAAACTATCTCTTTTGGTTTCAAATGGTGATAAATCAGAAGTAGGTAATGTTTTTTGTTGGTCTAAACCATCCGGTAATCCGAGCCACATTGGGTCGACTAATCCAGATTTCGGAGCGTGTCCAAGGATTACGATATTTAAACCCCTCCCAATCGCAGTTGTGGGGGATCGATCCGCAGACCTCCCTACCAAGCGCAGTCCCATGCTACCATTGCGCCAACCAACGATTGGTTACACTCAAAATTAATACAGAGGTATTCTGATTTTATCATGTTGCAATTACGTGAAAATTTAAGTTATGTACTCATGATCCTCCAATGACTGATAAAGGTGACGAAAACGCTTGATTCTTTGGCCAGTTGGAGGAAAAAAAACAATTCACATTTAGATTTTAGTATTTAGGCTCTTAGTGGCAAGGAATTGAAGACTTGTCTATGAAAGAGCTGTTTAAGTCTTTGTCTTTCGACGTAATTCTTAAGCCGTGGACTTGAATTGTGTATGTTTAGTTGTTTACGAGTCTTTCAAGTTTCTAACACTGATGTTTGTGGTTAAGAGTGTTAACGAGTCGAGCCGAGCCCGAGCTTGGCCTTGCTCGGCTTGTGCTACCAAAACACGAGCTCGAGTTTACCCGATCTTGGAAAAAAATGTGCTCGTTATCAAGCTTGTGAGCTTTAATGCAAGCTCGAGCCAAACTCGAGCTCAAATCGAGCCTATATATAATTGCTAATTTTTTGATTTTTTCCTTCCGATATTTTTAATAAGAAGGCTCGAAGGTTATATGTAAAAATATTTGGCAAATCAATGAGACGTTTGATATGTGTGATACAAATATATAATCATAATAAAATATTTTTATAACATATGAGCAATATCTTATCTAACCACACAAGTTCAAGCCGCTCGCGAGCTTTTCGAGTCGAGCCAGTGCTTGCTCGACTTAACTCGTTAAGCTCTCAAGTCGAGCACGATCCCGAGTCGAGCTCGCACGAGCCAAGCCTTGACCGAGCCGATCTCAAGTTTCTCGCGAGCTGTCTCGTCTCATTAATAACCCTATTTGGGACAAGACGGTTATAAACTTATAAATACCCTTATAGATAGACTCATTGACCTGGACAACAGTGCAGGCCAGCAGCTGACCCATACTAGCCGTCCCACCCATTGAGCCTCACCCCTCCTCAATCCGCCAGCCCGCAAAAATCGCGATCTCCATTGAGTTCGGCTCATTGTGAATGGTATAGTAGCCCGACCTGCAAAAACCCGAGCCCGCATGGCCTGCTTTGGTCACCATACTCACCAACCCCATGTCTATCTGGAACGTTCAAAGCCATGAGACCTCCGACCGGTCCCTAACCCGCACACCTCTAGCTAGTGGTGTCGGCTCAGGCTCATTCCCTTCCAAACTGACCCGCTCCCTAGCCCGGACCACTGTCCAGGTCAAGCACAAACACATAAGTACGAAACCATAGTTTGAGTTGCTCGCGATCTCTTCGAGCCAAGCCAACATAGCTCATCTTAACTCGCTAAATTCTCTAACCGAGCTAGAATTCAAGTCAAACTTTAATCGAGTCGAACTCATATTACTCACATACTGTCTTGTCGTATTATCACCCCGAATTATCACTTATTAAAATTGGATACTAGACAATCCAATCACAAGAAAGGACCCCCAAATCACCCAAATACCAAAGCCACATAGCTCATTGTAACATTGTAAACAACACTAAAAAACCAATAAAAAAATGCCACCAAAAAACTTTTTTCAAGGTATATGAAGACCAAAGTGGTATAAATGGGGACCTTGATAATGAAAGATATTGAACGCATGACAAAAAGAAGCAAAGAACCGCCCCACTTCTAATAACAACATTTCCACTCTCTTCTTCTCCCAATTTCTTCCCTTTTCACTCTCACAGTCTCACTAAAACCTCACTCTGTAATCTGCACTTATTTATTGCACATAAGTCAGAAATCATAACTACTACCACCATTATATTTTTTAATTTATCCAAATTTATTAAAAACCCGTCACAAAGAATAAAAAACGTAAATAAATGATTGAGATTTGAGAGGAAGTATTTTTTTTCTCCTTTTAATCCCTTTACATTCTACCCTTTTCCTTCTTTCACAAATCTCCACAAAACCCTCACATTTTCTCACAAAGTTGCCTCCTTCTTCTACCAAATCTTACTCATTTTTCATGGGGTTTGCTTCTTTCTACTCCTTGACTGCTTAATAATGGTGGGCATTGCTTCTTTTTAACTAATTTCACCAAAGTTTCAATTTTTTTGTTAATTTAAATAAAATGGGCAAGCCCAGTTTTGTGAATTTAGTGTTTTTGCTGGTGTCCTTTGTGAATGTTGTATTGTGCCAAAATAACCAAGATGAAGATGCTGGAGTTTACATTGTTACTCTTAAACAANNACCATTCTAATAACACTAGTTTAAGTACTCTTCATAAGCCAAGGTACATTCTTCCCTTATGTTTTTACTCGTTCCGTCTCAATTATTTGCTTACCTCTTTTATTCTATGTGACGGGTATTTTAATTAAAGGTAAACAAATGATTGAAACAAAGCGAGTATATGTTTCTTCAATTTGGTTACTTCCTTTGTCTCATTCATTTGTTTATGTTTTATATTATGTGTGACGAGTATTTTAATCAAAGGTAAACAAATGATTTAGACCGTAATGTGGCTAGAGCCTCAGTCTAAACTACTAGGATAAGTATATCTATCTATTGCTGGTTAAGTTTAGTTGCATGATTTTGTAATTGGAAATGATTTAGTAGTATAGTTTCTTTATTTAGTGTGAATTATTGTAGTGCATTGGATCCACTTACCTAAATTGGGTTAATTATATGGATTTTGGTCCAAATGTGTATGTTGGTATGATGTAGTCTCCATTAAGTAGTTATTTTGTTGGATTTTTGCGAGAATTAATCATTTTAAGGTGATTAATTTCATGATTTTTTGAGGTTCTATAATTGCTTTAATTTTTATTAGGAGTTTGATGATAATTTGGTTGGAATGATGAATCCAACGGTAATAAACATATTTCTTGTCTGTATTACACCTCGTGAGGAAATTGATTTTGGAGTATTAGCTTTCATTGATTATTTTGTAGATTTATTCAATTTTTTTTATATTTGGTAGTTTTGTGTCTCATTCATGAGAAACCTACGCCTGTCCCCTTTTACTTCTTTGTCATTTTTCGCGTAAATGAATTGATGGATTTGTTTTTGGCTTGTTAGAGTTATGCACCTGATGTTCATGTTCTGAAATCTGATTCAAACTTTCGTCGTATTTGTGGTTTGAGTTTGTCATGATTGACCTTCTGATAGTTTTCTGATGCTTATGAGGTGTATGTAATTTATCTGCCCTGAAATGTTCGATCTTTCAGAAATGTCTCAAGATCGGATCCTCACTATGGTTCTTATGTCGCGAGAGTCCATGATTCTTTGTTGAAGAAGGTGTTGAAAGGGCAAAAATATCTAAAATTGTACAGTTATCACTACTTGATCAATGGTTTTGCTGTTCTTGTTACGCCCGGGCAGGTACTTACACTTACGCATGTTCTGTCATAAGTTTCTACATACTCTTTAATTATGACTGAGTTTTATTGGACAACTTTTCCTGTTTCGCTTTAGGTTTAGAATGAATGTGTTCCTAACATTGCTTTTTCTTTATCGTTTTTTTTCCACAAATTCTACTTCATGTATCCGCTTTTAAGGATTTTGTTGTGACACATCGAGTTGCTATATTTTTTTTTGCCTATGTTCATAGTGCTTATCAGTATAATTTATTGAAGTTGAGGATTTGCAAAGTTTACGATTTCTTGTGCTGATTCAAGTGCTTCCGTCTATTTATTTAAGGTATATCATGAACAAATTTGACTCGGTGAACTACTCTAGTGTCAGAAGGAACTGTAGTATAACAGAGGCAATGCAAATTTTAATATTTTGGTGAACTAACTAGTGACAAATATTCTAGGGAGGCGTAGTTGTACCCATACTCTTTTGTAATGTACTCCGTAGTATTATAAATAGACAGCTAGATTCCAAGAGAGAGAACCGAAATCAAATGCAAGTATGCGACTCTAATAAATTTTCATCAGGGTACTATTAATATGAGTTTTAAAGAAATCTGTCTTGTTTATATTGCTGAACTTGCCCTTTCCCCTTCCGTTCAGGAAGCTGCTGTCTTCATATTGATGAAGTAAACTTCAATACTGAATGATTTTAATCTCTGATTTGTGTTCAGCACATTTTATTTGTTGTACATAATTGCTTGCAATTATCTGATAAACACAATATATGGATATAAAGGCATCCAGGCTTTCAGGAAGAAAAGAAGTGGCAAATGTGGTACTAGATTACTCTGTTAGGACCGCCACTACACACACTCCTCAATTTCTAGGACTGCCTCAAGGGGCATGGCCTCTGGAAGGAGGATTTGATTCTGCTGGAGAAGGGATAGTGATTGGGTTTATAGACACGGGGATAGATCCAACACACCCCAGCTTCTCTGATAATCTGGACAAGAATGCATACCCAGTTCCACAACATTTCTCGGGTATATGTGAGGTTACTAGGGATTTTCCGTCAGGTTCTTGCAACAGGAAGCTTGTTGGAGCTAGGCATTTTGCGGCATCGGCAATAACAAGAGGGATATTTAATGCTAGTCAGGACTATGCATCTCCGTTTGATGGTGATGGACATGGGACGTAAGTTAATTCTTCTTGATGATGTGTTCAAGACTTGGGGTCTTTTTCCTTGCTAGTTTACACATACAGTCATACAGATGTACATGCGGTTGGCTGAATGTAAATTTATCTGAAAATTTTGGCACATTATATAACATCATGGAGTAGTTCTAGTTTGGTTTACTGAGGCATGTGTTGAAGCCACATTAAGAATCACTAGTTATGAATGACAAGTTAAAACTTAAGATTTCACCGTGGTGATTAATTAGTAAACAATGCCTGGTATTGAACTTTTGGCTGGGGAAAAACTTGTATTATTACTCTATTCAGGACTCTTGGTGTCTTTTTATTCCCGAGGTTAAGTATCCTCTTTTGGCACTTCTTTTCAACATGTGGTAGCATTTTTATATATGCACAAAGGAGCATAAATAAATTATTGCTGTCAATTTTTTTTTCCTGAAAAATAATTGTGTAAACTCTAAAGCCTGAAACTTTTGATGAGACATACTCCGTATTTGGCAATGATTTATGGGTTAATATAAAGTCATATTTATTGCTGCCCGTAGATAATATACAGAAGTAGCATAAAATCATTACATTTTTTAACCAGATGATCTGGGTCATGTTAAGATTAATTTCGATCTTTTAAGTTTGGGAGGTATATTCTTTTCTGTCAACTTGTGTAGGTCCTTGTTTTGTTTTTGCAAAATCTGTGTTGAGTTAAATCGTCAAATTTTTGAATAAATAGAATGAATGGTGTTTGACAAGTCTATTTTCCTGATTTTGAGACGTGTCTAAAATCTAAATCTCTCTTGACAGACATACGGCTTCGATAGCATCAGGAAACCATGGAATACCGGTTTGTGTAGCTGGGCAGCTCTTTGGTAATGCAAGTGGAATGGCTCCTCGCTCACAGTAATGCGTCTGAACTGATTTATTTTTATCAAGATAATATTTTATACCTCTGCTTGATTACTTGCCAACAAAGAGGTTCTCCATCACTTATTTTTTGAAATCATGGCATTGTCACCTTACTCCTATCATTTCAAAAGGCCTAGTCACCAGTTAAGCCGATTGTAGTGAATTAGTGAAAACAACTTTTCTGTGCCTGCATGCAAGAAAAGTTTGTGGAAGTAGAGTGCTGCTATCCAGTTTTTTGCTGTCAGTCAGTTCAACTTGGACGTATTTTGTTATGCATCCAGATATAATCAAACTGCGGAGAAACAAGCTTCATGTTATTTATTTATCTAAAGCCTTATTTGTTATGTCAACCCTTGTGCTCACAAATTCCACTTAAATATCCTTATTGCTGATAAAACACCATTTAGTTCATCTTGAGGTGCTTCTAAGTTACTTAAAATCTTCAATATTTGGTACAAGTACCAATCCTTATCTCTGTCAAAAGCATTCTGACTTTTCAGTTTGTTAACATTTATTTAGATGTTATTCTGGGTTGCTGTGGCTAATGTTTGCTTTGTGACTCTTGTAGTCGTTTATGGACTTGGGAACATCGTTTGGCCAATTTCAAAACTTCTCGTGCTTTACTTTGTTGTGATCGTGCATAGTCCGTATTCTGTTTCTGTGTGTACTTATAATGTTGTGTTTGTACTAATTTATTTTACTATGCTTCAGCATTGCAGTATACAAGGCATTATACAAGAGTTTTGGGGGCTTTGCTGCGGATGTAGTTGCAGCCATAGACCAGGTAATGGTCACTTTATATCTGTTGAGAACCCAAAGCAAAATGTGCATTACATTCACTGAGTCATCAACGGGAGGATGGGTCAGTTACTAGCTAGCTAGTCTAAGTATTATTCCCTCCTTTCACTTGAATTCACGGCATTTGCTTTTGAACCAATTTCTTAGGAGAAGAAAAATAGCCGAGAGAAGAATGAGGACCACACCCACATCAGTCACATGGGAGCGTGTTTGTGGGTTATGTCTTACCCAAAGTCGAATCTATGTAAATTGATTTGAAGTGAATCCAAATGATTAAAGGAGTAATTGTTATTTTTTTTTTTGCATGAAGAGGGAGTAATTGTTAATTAGACAATCAAACTGTATATTTGACCGCTTCTTTTTCATCTGGTTGTTTCTACTCTTTCTGCCTCTTCTTTCCCAGCTTCTCTATGAGACTCTGAAAGCATTTTCTGCTAGATGCTGCCATATATAATCATTGATGTCTTGCTCAACTTGATGCTTATTGTCAGTCAGTTCTGAAGTTCCCTAAAAATAATCAATTCGTGTTTTTCGGGTTCTTCCTCTTTAAAAATAATTTTATCTTAATTTTATAGCAAAAGAAAGTGAATGTTGTATATTCATTTACACAGGCAGCCCAAGACGGTGTTGACATCATAAGCTTATCAATTACTCCCAATAGGCGTCCTCCCGGAGTAGCTACATTTTTCAACCCTATAGATATGGCGTTATTGACAGCTGTAAAGGCTGGCATATTTGTTGTCCAAGCAGCTGGAAACACTGGTCCAGGTCCCGGAAGTGTCTCTTCCTTCAGTCCATGGATCTTCACTGTGGGGGCTGCTTCGCACGACAGGGTCTATAATAACTCAATATGTCTTGGCAATAATTTGAACATATCTGGTGTTGGACTTGCACGTAAGTCTTTGAAAGATTTCCATTTGCTTTGCTTGTCTAGTTTTGCAAATTAGGCTTTTCCTTTTTTCGACGTTGTGGGTAAGGTAGGATTACAAGGCACTAGACTCGTTCTTTCTGCCTCGTTCTAATTATCTTATTATGCCTCGTTCTAATTGTCTTATTATGCCTCGTTCTTTCTAAAAATAAGATTTTACTTTTTACCATGCTTGTGAACTGTAAATAAATATTTATTAGGTTTTCTATTTTTTGTTCTTGTTTGTCCAACAGCGGGCTCAAATGGTACTGTTTATACTCTGGTCTCTGCTACACACGCTTTATCCAATGACACTGCTGCTAAAGATGACATGTACCTTGGAGAATGCCAAGATGCCAGTCTTTTGAGCCAGGATCTTATTGCAGGAAACCTTTTGATCTGTAGCTATTCCGTACGTTTTGTGCTCGGAGTTTCCACCATCAAACAGGCACTAGAGACGGCCAAGAACCTTAGTGCAGCTGGAGTTGTGTTTTACATGGACCCTTTTGTAATAGGGTTTCAGCTAAATCCTACTCCTATGGATATACCTGGAATCATTATTCCATCAGCAAACGACTCTAAGGTGAAGCATTTTTTTTTCAGGAGGGTGGGATTCCAAGGGAAGTTTTAGGATAGAGGAGTTAAATACGCTACCAGTCATAAATGCTCACATCCAACTCAGTAACGATTCTAGCGTATGACTGGTCATTAGCTAAAACACGCTGCCAGTTGATGTTTACGTGTTTATTGTTGTGTCTTCTTCCCATACAGGATTAACCCTGTGCCTCGAGGGCTCCCTTCCTTGGTGAGGTAGGGGGACGATGTATGCAACCTTAACCCTATGTTTAAAAAGAGGCTGTTTCGTAATGAAGAATGTGTCGTTATTTGCATTGACTGACTGCTAATTGTAGCCATCCTTATTATTACTTTTCATTTTGTTTTACAGATTTTTCTTCAATATTACAATTCATCTTTGTTGAGGGATCCAATCACGAATAATATTGTAAAATTTGGAGCAGTAGCTAGCATTACTGGTGGAGTACAGCCAAGTTACACTGCCTCTGCTCCGAAAGTAATGTATTACTCTGCTCGAGGTCCAGATCCAGAGGATAACTCTCTGAATGCTGCAGACATACTGAAACCAAATGTGGTTGCTCCCGGAAATTCAATTTGGGCTGCTTGGAGTTCACTTGGCACTCAATCTATCGAATTTCAAGGTACATGTTTGTTAACATGATGACAATCTTACTCCTTCACTAGTGAATTTCAACCATTAACACCCACAATGAAATGTAAATTTTACAGGTGAGGAGTTTGCCATGATGTCTGGAACAAGCATGGCTGCTCCTCATATTGCAGGGCTGGCAGCTTTAATAAAAAAGAATTTCCCGGGTTTCAGTCCAGCAGCTATCGCATCTGCTCTTTCGACTACAGTATCACTTCGTGATAAGAGTGGCGGGCCCATAATGGCCCAACGTGCGTATTCTAATCCAGATGTGAATCAATCTCCTGCAACTCCATTTGACATGGGAAGTGGGTTCGTGAATGCTACTGCAGCTCTTGACCCAGGGCTCATTTTTGATACAAGTATGTTAAAAAACTTTTTTGTTTTGATTTTGGTTTCTGGATGCTTTATCAATGGATGAAGGCGGTGAAGCAAGATTTGTAGGAACTTGCATAGTTTTGCTCCTATATCTTTTTCGAATTTTTTTAAAAAAGCAAAGTCATTGTTAAATTCACCAACCTGAGAGCAGCTGTTATGTAAGGTCTGTTTCTTTGTTATATAAATAAGTAGTCGTAAATGTGAGGTATGTCTCCTTTAGGTTTTAGAGGGGCGAGGGATCAAAGGAAAATCACGTATCCTGTGTCAGATTTGTGATACGGAATTACGGAGTACTTAATGAGTGGTCCTTCCCTTCTGATTGTATCCTGAATTCCTGGTTTGTGGTGGCTGGCCTAGATTTTCAGAAAAAGGCTTCTACTTTAGTCAGAATAGAGAGGCAGTTCTGGCTGACCATTAACCGAAAATGGTTAGACCATCCGCGATATCATGAAAGAAACCGTACATGGTGTAAAAGCCATTTTGACCCAAGTCCATCAACCTAATGAATAATAATCCTTTTGCTCCATCCGTAATGCACAACGCACATGCGTGTGCATTTAATTTGGGTTTTTAGGCGAACTATATTTTCGATAATTTGATACCTATCTCATCACATCTATTTCTTTCTCCCGCCTTTTTTTTGCTCTTTCGTGGAATTTGACGAGTATTTTAATTTTGCCAATGCAGGCTATGATGACTACTTCTCATTCCTTTGTGGCATCAATGGGTCAGCTCCAGTGGTTTTAAACTACACAAGTCAAAGTTGCGGAATTTCTACCCTCGATGGCCCTGACTTGAATTTACCGTCTATTACATTGGGGAAACTTAACCAGACTAGATCAGTCAATCGAACTGTTTTAAACATTGGTCCAAACGAGACCTTTGCTGTTGGTTGGAGCGCTCCTTATGGTGTTTCCGTGAAAGTTTCCCCTACACGCTTCTTCATTACAACCGGAGATAGGCAGGTTCTGACTGTTCATTTAAATGCTACTCTGAACAATACTGCCGCTAGCTATGGCAGGATAGGGCTTTTCGGGGATCAAGGTCATATAGTGAACATTCCCATATCAGTCGTCTTAAAGAGAACTTACAATGCAAGTTACTGAGCACCAATCGAGAATGGTGCTTTCGGAATCTAATGCTTGACTGCTGATTTAATTTTTTTGATTCAATACATGTAAAGTTTGGATTCTGGTTAGAATGTAGATAATCGCGTGTATAATAACAGGTAAAGAAGTGAATCTGTTTGTTACCGAGTAATTTCTATGTTGTATCTTAAGCTCATCTAATCGATTTGAAATACCAAATTTGGGTGTTACAGTAGACTAATTATTGCTAGCTAAAGTACTCTAAGAGGAATTTATTCAACATACATTATTATTCGACATAAAGTTGGGACGAATTTTAAGGGCTAGTTCGAGTTCCTGGAGCGTTCTCTATCAGTTTGGCCGATGGTTCAGGGAAAACAGGTGGTATGTTTCCTGAAGTCACTGTTGTGGCTGGTAGAGTGGGCGTTGAAGGAAAGGCGGGATCTGAAGGTTGTGAAGGGAAAGCCGGCACTGAAGGGACGGTGGGCCCTATTGGCTCAGAGGGCACTGAAATCTCTGAAGGCAGTGAAGAGAAGGCGGGTCCTGATGGTTCAGAGGGCACTGAAGAAAAGGTGGGTCCTGATGGCTCAGAGGGCACTGCAGTCTCTGTTGGCATTGAAGAGAAGGCGGGCCCTGAAGGCGTAGAGGGCACTGCAGGCATGGAAGGCATAGACGGCATAGTTGGCATACTAGGCATGCTAGGGAATGGAAAAAGGGGAAGAAAGTGAGGCGGAACAACTGGTTCTTGATAAATCGGGAAGGGATTATGAATAGCCGGTATTGTCCAACCCGGTTTTCCCATTAGTGGGAGGTGGGCTGTTGCTTGGTATGCCATGGTGGCGGAAATTATCACTAGAACAACGAAGAAAGCTGAGTCGTTAACAAAAAGACGATTTGCGCAAGCCATTGTATGTAAGGGAAGGAGATAGTGAAGTTTTGATGAAGTGGGTTTAGAGGTGAAGAGGGTTTAAATAGTGTTTTAGAGAATGATTAATGATTTAATTACACATTGCATGCATGGTAGCTCTAATTCAGACCTAATGCCAAAAATTGAGGTTTGATTTGCATGTTGGTTGTATAATAGTCAGAAGTTAAGTAAAGACTAGAGAGAGTTCATATGTTGTGAATTTGACCAGTCATTAGATAAGGTGATACAGTGATACTATGAAATGAGATCGTTGCTGAATTAAGGTGTGTGACTTTTATCTTAAGTAATTTCATGGCGCTTGTTATTTTTGGCTTGTGCCGAGTTGGATTCGAAATGGTGTACAAACATGTTCGGTTCGTGACCCGTATTGTTCCATGACTTAACATTTTGATTTAAATTGAATCAAAAGGGATAGGAAAATTGACCCTCTTATTAGTGGCGCCTCGAGAATGACCTTAAAAGGCGAAAAAATTACCTACTATGAGCATGTTAAGGTTAAGAGGTGGACCCAGGACCAAATAAGGGTTAAGAGGTAAAAAACAAATCAAGTAGGCAACCAGTGCATCTATACATGGTACTGCACACTCTTAAATAACCATCACCTGCTCACGCTCCCGATNAAGACCGGATGAATTTTTGCTTCGTTAGGTAGTTGAAGTCGGTATGCGACTTTACCAATTCGTTCCATGATCTTGAAGGGGCCATAATAGCGGCGGGCGAGTTTATGATGAGGACGTCGCGACACCGAGTGTTGGCGATACGGTTGTAGACGGAGCAATACCATTTCCCCTGGTTGAAACTCCAGTTCACGGCGACCCTTGTTCACTCGCTGCGACATACGGTGTTGAGCTTCCAGTAGGTTGGTTCGAAGCTGACGGAGGGTCTCGTCACGCTCCCTTAACATGTCGTCTACAGCTTGGAGTTTGGTTGCATCTCCTGAATATGACGGGATGGTAGGGGGTAATCGGCCATATAAAGCTTGGAAAGGAGTCATTTTAAGGCCTTCATGGTAGGTGGAATTTAAACAGTATTCTGCCCAACATAAAAATACTTTCCACTTTGCCGGTTTTGTGTGCGTGAATGCTCTTAAATATTGCTCGACACCCCTGTTTAGGACCTCTGTTTGGCCGTCTGTCTGTGGGTGATACGCCGTACTGTGTTTCAGTGATGTTCCACTGAGCCGAAATAGCTCCTTCCAAAAAGTGCTCATGAAGATTCGATCTCGATCGGATACGATGGATGATGGAAACCCGTGCAATTTGACGACTGTCTCCACAAATAATCTAGCCACCATGGGGGCGTTAAAGTGCGTTGGAAGGGCGCCAAGATGAATATATTTGGTTAATCGATCGACAACCACCATGATAACAGAAAAGCCTTGAGATAAAGGTAAGCAGGTAATAAAGTCCATCGTAAGATGATCCCATACTTTGGTGGGAATGGGCAGTGGTTGTAACGGTCCGGCAGGAGCTTGAGTGGAATACTTTGTTGTCTGACATACTGAACAAGTGGAGATAAACTGTTCCACGTCTTTGTACATTCCTGCCCAATAGAACACGGCTGCCAGGCGAGCAAGGGTCCTCTTAATGCCAGCATGTCCCGACATAGGGGTTGAGTGGTGCTCCTGAAGCAAAGTAATTTTTAATTTTGAGTGCGCACTAATGTAGTAACGACCTCGATAATAAAGAATACCATTCTTGATGGATAAGTGAGCTGGTAGTGTGCTTTCAAGTGCCTGCTTGTGAAGTTGAACCAAGTCGGGTTGGCTTGTATTTTCTTCTCGTATTTTATCCAGTAGAGCGTGGATAGGTTGAGAAAAATTCATGAACAAAACGGCCTTATCAACTTCACCATCACGCCGTGAGAGAGCGTCGGCGGCCTGGTTCGTACTCCCGCTTTTGTACTCAATAACAAAATGGTATCCTAATAATTTCCGAATATATTGTTGTTGTTCTGGGGTTTGGATAACTTGATGCAGGAGCTCTTTAAGGCTTTTTTGATCAGTTCGGATAATGAACGTCTTGC
>LHUT01003513.1:15709-27858 GCA_001412135.1 Silene latifolia subsp. alba
GAATTTTGGATAATTGACCCGTGAAGTCTTCAAAATGAGATGGATCAAATCTTAATTGTACCTGCTCCAAGAATTGTGGCCAAGTGTTAAGCAAATTATTGCCCTTCATCCAGCGGAACCACTCGGCAGCTTCACCTTCAACCATAAATGTGACCATGCGAAAGCGATTTTCCATCGGTATATTATAATAGGTGAAATATTCTTCCACTCGAAAAATCCAATTATTAGGATCTGTGCCGTTGAATTTTGGCAGGTCTATTTTTATCGGGAGAGGTCGATGAAAAGTAGAAGTATTGGTTATGTCATGTTGTGTGGGTTGTGGTAAGGGGCCTGCAATCGAGGCGTTAGGTCGGGGAGGGGTATTAGAAAAGCCTGGAGGTGGTGTGGAGGGGCTGGCGGTTTCGATTAATTGAGTTATGTGTTGAATGCTTCGTTGGAGGGCTTGGGTATTTTGAAAGGTAAATAAGGTGTGTTGGTCAAACCGTTGTTGCAAGGCGTTAATGGCAGCCTCCCATGGTTGTTGCTCTTTGGAACTAGGATCGGTAGGCTGATCGGGGTTGGATTGAGAGGCCATGACAACGAGAGCACCAGTTGTTACGAAGACGAGACTTCGAGTGCTCGCAAACTCCGAATTATTATTGAGAAACAAGGTTAAACAAGAAGAAGACTACAATAGGATTTGTTCTGATGCCCTGCTCTTACATATTGTATTTGCTTTTATACTATAAAACTAGCTATAATTAGATTATTCTACTCCAATCATCATGGCCAAGATTTAGGGTCGTCAATTGGTATTGTTGGCTTGATATGCTCACTGTCAGTGATTTATTGCCTCCCTTAATTCAAGCTAATTGACATATTCCTTGATTCTTGCTAATCATACTCAAAGTCTGGATCCTTAGTTGATTTGCGGAGCCTTGACGAGCGCCTCGTATTCGGCATGTCNCTCACGGGTCACAAAACTAGTTTTGGTTTAAAAGGGGAAGATGTACAGGTCTATTCATCATCCACAAACCCTCGCAACCTCACACCGTCACTCCCATCTTCCGCCTCCAATTATGAGCCGGCCTCCACATACGCCGCCTCCGGACTACCCACCCAACAACGACGCCCTCAAGAAAATGAAATCAGGTCCAAACCCTCACTTCAATCATAAGAAAGATTCTTCAAAAATAATAATGTTAGCACTTCATTATAATTTACAGATCTTATATTCGCTTCTCAATTAAATCGAATATGGGATTAGATACAGATATTAAAATTACTCGAATTCAGATATCTCTGTTATAAAGAATTCACATCAAACAAATGAAAATTCAAAAAATATTAACTTCACCAACAAAAAAAATATTTACAAGACGAATTCTCAAACAACATTAATTAACCATAGAACCTCACAACTATATAATGTCATAATCCAACGTCCCAGTTACTCCCTCTGACTCAACAGATTCTTTACATTTTATCAAAATACTCCTCACACAAGAATAAAAGTGTAAAAATTCTGTCATTTTTTCAATCACAAAATTCATAGTCATTTACTTATAATAAAGATAAAGATGCATATATGATGTATCTTCCAAGAACTTGCAGAACCAGTGTAATCAGTTCCTTACTTTTGGCCGCTGTCTCGGCGCTTTAGCTGCGATTTATTCCCCATTTGCTCCATATAAATCGTCTGAAAACCAAACCCATCATTAAAATCATCATAATTTTGATAGTTACCTCTCTGATACATATGTGAGTTGTGAGCAGATAATGTATAGGCTCTGCCGCCTTCTGCGTACGCCTTTTTACTCGTCATACGTTTCAAGATCATGCCCGCCTGACGAAAGAGAGACATAGTAGGCCCATCCCCTGTCGCCCCTGCATATGACTGTATTACACTTTCTTGTCTTCTTTCGAGTATGGACCGTGCTCCATCTAGCTCCCCTTTCTCTGCCAACTCCTGTGCTTCTGCAATTCCTTCTACTATCGATATTCTATTTTTCTCCCTGTCTACCTCTAGGCACACCCATTTGTCTTCTTTTGTTAACTCGTCTTCTAATGGCCTCCTAATCTCAGCTATAGCTGCATTAGACTCGATTTTTTCATTCGACAATGGGCTCTTATAAGAACACTTGACCTCCAATAACTTTGTTGGTCTGGTGTCCTCTTTATCTTTGACTTGTGGGACTGAGAGATACACCAGGAATTGCTTCTTTTCGTCTGCATAAACATCGCCAACATATACCACACCATGTTGACTACCAGAGCTATCAGTAATAATAGTGTTCTTATACCTTCCAGACGGAATAGACTTGATTCGAACCTGAGGACACCCCGATTGAACCTGAATTTCAACTTGTTGAGCCACAACACTCAATAGTCCACCCAGGCACTGAGCAAACGCGTCTTGAATAACTTCAATTGCCTCAATGTAGGAAAAGGTCCCACCTGATACGTCTGATATTGCGTGGAGTGCTTTAGCATCATGGTCAGATCCGAATCCAAATGTGTAAATCGGGATTTTGTCAATTGGTGTAGAGGTATGACCCGATTCTGTATCATTTGACATGATTGCATATGATATGAATAGCTGAAGAAGCTGGTGAAGACATGACATGTAGACAGGGACTTTGTCACTTGGTGTCGGGGTATGACCCAATCTTACATCGTTTGACCTGATTGATATGGGAAGCCGGCTAAGGCATGACATGAAATCGGGATTTTCACTTTCTTTACCATCTGATAGTAGAATGATACTAGTAACAGGGTTCTTTTCACGTCGTTGGTCCAAGACTTTGACTGCGGTTTGCAGTCCTGAAATGATGTTAGTATAGCCACCTGCCCGAATGGAGTCAACGGCTTTTAAGCTATCATCTTGGCCTGCTTGAGTCATTCTTTTTAGAGGGGTTAGCCTAGTTGAATAGTTTGAGAATGTGATGATTGAAAGTCGGTCTTTAGGGCCGAGGTTTTTAATGACAAAATTGACAGCTTGCTTCACGAGCGTGAGCTTGTTGTCAACACCCATACTGCCACTGACATCTAGCACAGCCACGAGATCAAGAGGTGCACGCGTGTTAGCCATGTCATCAGTTTCAGGAGCCAGCAAGGGAGCACGGATGGATACAAGGACCGCAAATGAGTCAAATTTGTCTGACTTGCTTACAGCCGGGTACTCAGGCAGTGCCTTGACGATCATTGCCATGTCTTGCCCTTCTTGTAGTTGAGATGGGGCCTCACTATCCGACAAGGGCTCATCGTCGTTGAAATTACCATAGAAATTGTCTGGGATTAAGGGAATTAGTAGTGGGTCAGTGGATTGCGTGTCGAAGATTTTATTAATCCATTTAGCATAGCAAGTACGGCAGACACGATTGGCGTTGCCATTTTGAAGATTGTAGTAAAGGCAATCAGAGTGGAATATATGGGAGCAGTATTCTGCTATGAATAATTTTCCTGTCTTCTTGTCCTTCTTGCAGATGTAGCATTCGCTCTGAAAGTAGCAATAAAAATACAATAAATTTGTAAGTTTCGCAGAATTTCGATCTCCATTTAACAAGTACTTAGTCAAATTGTATGAAGCTAACAAAATCAGAAAATCAAAAAGTAAAATTACATGACTGGTAAGTTGAACAATATTTGGCTCCTTTGATCTTTGACATACATCATTGCATTCTTTGGTCATTAACTTTTTCGTCTTCCTGTTTCCTTTGCCAATGTATACATCATTGCGTTCTTCTGTGATTAATTTTTTTGTCCTCCTGTTTCCTTCGCCAAAGTATACATCATTGCATTCTTCTGTTAATAATTTTCCGCCGATATAGTTTTTGCTCTGCAAAACAAGTAATAAAATTCGATAAATCGTTAGTTTTCTGGTGCGAATGATTTTCCTGTCTTTAACTTCTTTCGACTTTCTTTGCGATTTTAATATTTCTCCTTCAAGCATCCTCTTGTTCTAATCTGTATCATTTGAGCATCAAGGAAAATCGAGCAATAAATCACGCACTGACATAACTACGGCTTACGCTCATTCTTGAGGCGATGACTCCAAGTTGTCGAGTTTACGACAAGACAACTTACAGATTTAAACGTTAAACAAGCCTCCTTCCATTTTAGAGTTTCACTGCTAATTCAACAACACACACTCACATAAAAACCTTTCTTTATATTTATTTAACAATAAAAAAAAAAAAAAGTAAATTTGTTCATAATAATTTTTGAAATTGTCATTACAAAACTGATCAATTGTGTGATAGATTAACCAACTCAACCAAAACCTTAAGGTGATGGTTGAGGCCCAACTATTATAAATATTCCACCGGCTCCCCCGTACCGTTCGAGTTTTTGAGGGGTGTTGAGGTTGCCAGGATTTGAACCCGTAACCTTCGGTCACACTGGCTCTGATACCATGATAGATGAACCAACTCAACCATGATTGAGGCCCAACTATTATAAATATTCCTATTATTGTGTTATTATAATTTGAACTTATTACATAATTGTTTGTAAGGCTTAGTTACGAAAACCGTTTGACGACATAACATATCCGGTTCTGTGCATTCAAATACAACAAGGCTATAATACTCGATAATACCGAAATAAATAGAGAAATCAAATCTTTGAACTCTAATCCGATGAACAAAAGTAAGCACATATGCATAATATCTAGCGCAATCCGTCAAGATATTACAGAAGACTACCACTGTTGTTAGAATGTTTGTTCTAACTTCTAATCGGTCATTTATCTTTGATTAAAATACGAATAATAAAAAGCGAGCAAAAAATAATTGAGACATAAATAGTACCTTTGAATTACCCATAACTCAGAAACGAATTACCAATAACTCAAAACTTGGTCGTTTTTCTCCTCAAAGTTGACTTGGTCTCATTCTATGAATGTTCAACCTGTAAGCGTTAATCAACTGACTAAAACAACATAATGGGGATGAGAATGAGAATGAAAATAAGAACACATTTTATACTCGTAGATGTTGGGTAATAATTACGAAGTACGTACTAATTAAAAGCCATTGTTGTATTATTTATATTTGTTTGATCAAGTCAACACTCAAATTTACGCCTCAGCTCTCAAGGGAATGTTTCCATAATTATTCGACGACTCTTCTATACGGTGTCTAAGAAAGAGTCTAATAAATAAAGAAATAAATTCAGAAACAGTGTTGTTTTTTAAAGCAAAGATTTCATAAATTCTGCTGTGAATAATTCTTCTGTCTTTTCTTTTTTACAGATGTAGCATTTGCTCTGCAAATAGCAGTAAAAATACGATAAATTCGTTAATTTTACAGATTTTTGATCTCCATTTAACAAGAGCCACATTCTATACCAACAAGAACTGATTAAAAGCCATTGCTGTATTATTTAATTTTCTTTTATCAAGTCAACACTCAACTTAATACGTGAATGTTTCCACGGTTTCTCGACCACTCTTCTAAGAGGCATTCAAGAAAGAGTCTAATAAACTCGGAAATACTTGGTTTGTAGGTTTGCTCGAGCCCCTTAACTTAATACGTAAATTTCGAGTATAGTAATTAGACCCCCTTAGCAATGCAAATCAAATTAAATTTCAAAACATGTAACTTCACCACAAATATGTTTTACTGTACAATAATATGCATTGACAAACTCTCAAACAGCATTAACAAAGGAACCTCAAACTCAAAGGTTGCAGATGTCTTTAAGGGCTTGCAGAACTATTCCCATCACTGCCTTGGTTTTGACCACTGCCTTGGCGCTCTTGCTGAGATTTCTTCACCATTTGCTCCATATACGACGTACGAAAACCAAACTCATCATCAACAGGAGCACCACTCGCAGGAACTGGCTGGAGCATTTGAGCAGCAGCTCTTTGATACTGGTGTGAACTCTGAGCAGACAGTGCAAAAGCTCTGCCACCTCCTCTGTACGCTTCTGCAGTCCTCATACTCTGCGCGACCCTACCCGCCTGACCAAATAAGGACATAGTCACACTATCCTCTACCTCCCCTGCATATGAGTGTCTCACACTACACCTACTAAGCTCGAGTATTTCTCGGGCCTCATCTAGCTCCCCTCTCTCCGCCATCTCCTGTGCTTGTGTAATTCCTTCTGCTATCGTGATTCTATTCTTCTCCCTGTCCACCTCTAGGCACACCCGCTTGTCTTCCTCTGATAACTCCTCTTTTAATGGCCTCCTAATCTCAGCTCTTTCTGTATTGGACTCGATTTTTTCATTAGACACCGGGTTCTTATAGGAACATTTCACCTCCAGTAACTTAGTCGTCAAGGTTTCCTCGTTATTTTCGACTTGTGGGACTGAAAGATACACCAGGAATTGCTTCTCTTCATCTGCATAAACATCGCCAACATAGATCACCCCATGTTGACCGTTAAAGCTGTCAATAGTATTCTTATACCCTCCAGATGGAATAGACTTGATTTTAACATCAGGACACCCCGAGATTCCACAGTGAACGTGAATCTCAACTTCCTGAGCAACAACACTCAATAGACCACCAAGGCATTGAGCAAACGCGTCCTGTATTACCTCAATTGCCTCAATGTAGGAAAACGTCCCACCTGACCCATCTGATATTGCGTGGAGTGCGCTCGCATCATGGTCAGACCCGAACCCAAATGTGTAGACAGGAATTTTGTCACTTGGTAATGTTGGGTTGAGATCTGAGCCTACAGCATTCGACCTAATTGACTGTGGAAGTCGGTTAAGGCACGACATAAAATTGCGATTGTCAGTGTCTTGACCATCTGACAAGAGAATGATACTAGTAACAGGGTTCTTTTGACGCCGTTGGTCCAAGACTTGGACCGCTGTTTGCAGTCCTGCAATGATGTTAGTCGATCCATCTGCCCGAATGGAGTGAACCGCTCTTAAGGTATCAGCTTGGCCTGCTTGTGTCATCCTTGTTAGAGGAGTTAGCCTATGAGAATAGGTTGAGAATGTAATGATTGAAAGTCGGTCTGTGGGGCCGAGGTTTCTGATGACAAAATTAACAGCTTGCTTCAAGAGTGCAATTTTGTTTCCATACATACTGCCACTGACATCCAGGACAGCCACAAGATCAAGAGGTGCGCGACTGTTAGCCACGTCAGCAGTTTCAGGGGACAGCATTGGGGCCCGGATGGATACAAGAACCGCAAATGAGTCAGAATGGTCTGACTTGCTCAACGCAGGGTACTCCGGCAGGGCCTTGACTGTCATGGGCTGGGCTCCTCTTTGTTGTGGTTGAGGTGGGGCCTCGCTAGACGATAGGGGCTCATCGTCATTGAAATTATTCAACTGAACAATTAAAAAGCTATTAAAAAGTTATCGACACATGAAATTATAGAGAATTAAGAACTCAGAAGGCCAATGAAGAAATAATGCTGCAGTTATCAAACTGAAATCCCATTCTTCTCTTGCTAATCAAATTTCATAATCTAGTTAACGTCCAGCCATTATTTTACCATTAAAATGGATATTGTCGTTTTAAGCAAGACTAGCTGAGCACAAATTCTTGTTTACAACCGTTGTAAACAAGAATAATTTACAAGGGAGGTATAAATCCATCCCAACCAACACCTTTTTTGGGGGTGTTAGGGTGATACATCCGTTCGTATGATGTAAGCAAGACTAATTGGTTGTTGAGATATACGAAGATGTGATGCACTAGATCATAGGTACGACTATAAGTACATCAAATATGATAATGCTGGACATTATCGGTTACTTTACCGCAATAACCTCGGAAAATCTAATCCTTGAACTCTAACTCGATAGGCACATAAAGTATAGAGTAATATTTAGCACAATAAATGTATAAAACTAGAGAAAAATAAAACATTTTACCTGTGAATTATACATAACTCGGAAGTCGGAAGTCGAAACTTTGATGATTTTTTTTGTCAACGTTGACTTTGTCGCTCCGTCTATGGAATTTTGCTGAATGTTCAACCCTTAAGCAACTGATGAGAATGAAAATAAGGATGAGAGCACATTTTATATATAGTTGGAGATGGTGTGTATTGCCTGCTGATTAAACGTCATTCTTGTATTGTTTACTTTTGTTTTATCAAGTCAATAGACTCAATCGTACTACCACCTTAGCTCTTAAGTTACAACTAGTCTTGCTTAAGACCGTACAAGAATTTGTGCTTAAGTTAATGTTTTAACTAGACTGAGTATACATTTTTCTCGGTGATATTCCCACCGTTCAGGTTATTTGTTTATCTATGGTACTGTCTCAAAGATCAAGGAGATGAGAGGGGAATATTTGTGAATGGTGTTATTGATGACAAGTGGAAAATAGGCAAATTTTACAATGAAGGATTATGCACGTCGTAATAATAATTATTTCAAATCTCACTTTCTAAATTTTACTACGAACGATTATGCACATCATGGAAAATAGGCAAATTGGGAAATGAGATAGTAACACCGGGTGGTACCGAGTTTCGGTAACACCGGGGGTATTTATGTAAATTAGCTGCATTTTTTAGTTCATTTTAAACTTTTGAAATTTGAACATTTTAAAATGTAAAGGGTACTTTCGTAAAAGAAATTGCAAGTATCAACATTCAACACCATACATCTAAATCAATTGAAAACTTCCAAAATCGATTCATAGTTTCAGATATTCTATTGATCAAGATTTTTATATAATCTGTTCATTTGTTTATTGGATTAATCCAGTATTCTTTCTCTATTGTAGGACAATAATTTGGTATTTAATAGTCGCGATTTTGCCGAAAGGGAACGCAATGGTTGAGAGTGAAGAAATATTTAGTGTGCCAATTCCAGTTCTCGTCCTTCAATTTGATGCCATTGTTGAAACTTGTTCAATTCATCATCCTCAATTTGATGAGATTGATCCCTTTTTGTAGAAGAATCAAATTAAAATTACGGTTGTACCCATCAGTGTTTGGCGCAAAAATTAAACCTCACTTTCACACATTAATTTTTTTACTATTTTTTATTAGGGTGTTACCGAGAACACCGAAACTCGGTAACACCCGGTGTCGCCCTAACACTTCCCAGGCAAATTTAGACATTCAGGCAAAACAAATTAAATTTCAAAACATGTAAACTTCACCCACAAATATGTTTTACTGTACAATAATATGCATTGACAAACTCTCAAACAGCATTAACAAAGGAACCTCACAACTTATTACTTTCTTTATCCATGTAGTTCATACAATCATATATAATTAATATAATAATGTTGCATATATTTTACAGGTTTCAAGAACGATTCCGATCAGGAGGTGTAAAGTTGTATTGGCAAAATCATCAGAAAAACAATTATACACTTCTTGAAGAAGTATTCCCATCAGTGCCTTGGTTTTGATCCCTGCCTTGCCGCTCTTGCTGTGATTTCTTCACCATTTGCTCCATATAAGATGTACGAAAACCAAACCCATCGCCAGCTGGAGCGGCATTAACTGGCTGGAGCATTTGAGCAGCAGCTCTCTGATACTGGTGAGCGCTCTGAGTTGACAGTGCAAAGGCTCTGCCACCTCCAACGTACGCCTGTTTACTACTCATACACTGCGCAACTGTGCCCGCCTGACCCAAGAGGGATATAGTGACACTATCCTCTACCATCCCTGCATATGACTGTTTCACACTACACCTCCTCATCTCGAGTATTGCTCGGGCTTCATCCAGTTCCCCTCTGATCTCTCCGCCATCTCCTGTGCTTCTGCAATTCCTTCTGCTATCGAGATTCTATTCTTTTCCCTGTCCACCTCTAGGCACACCTGCTTGTCTTCCTCTGATAATTCCTCTTTTAATGGCCTTTTAATCTCAGCTTGAGCTGTATCAGATTTGATTTTTTCATTCGACAATGGGTTCTTATAGGAACACTTCAGTTCCAATAGCTTAGTCGTCAAGGTTTCATCATTGTCTTCGACTTGTGGGACTGAGAGATACACCAGGAATTGCTTCTCTTCATCGGCGTAAACATCACCAATGTAGATCACCCCATGTTGACTGTTAAAACTGTCAATCGTATTCTTATACCCTCTAGATGGAATAGACTTGATTTTAACATCTGGACACTCCGAAATTCCCGAATGAACTTGAATCTCAACTTCCTGAGCAACAACACTTAATAGTCCACCCAGGCATTGAGCAAACGCGTCCTGAATGACCTCAATTGCCTCAATGTAGGAAAAGGTCCCACCCGACCCATCGGATATTGCGTAGAGCGCTCCGGTATCATGGTCAGACCCGAACCCAAACGTGTAGACATGGAATTTGTCACTTGGTGCCGGGTTATGACCCAACCCAACAACATTTGATCTAATTGTCTGGGGGAGCCGGCTAAGGCATGCCATGAAATCGCGATTGTCAGTGTCTTGACCATCAGAAAGGAGAATGATGCTAGTAACAGGGTTCTTTTCACGCCGTTGGTCCAAGACTTTGACTGCGGTTTGCAGCCCTGCAACTATATATGTTAGTAGATCCATCTGCTCGAATGGATTCAACCGCTCTTAAGGTATCAGCTTGGCCTGCGTGTGTCATCCTTTTTAGAGGGGTTAGCCTTTGAGAATTGGTTGAGAATGTAATGATTGAAAGACGGTCTGTGGGGCCGAGGTTTTTTATCACAAAATTGACAGCTTGCTTCACGAGCGCGATTTTGTGACCATACATACTGCCACTGACATCTAACACAGCCACCAGATCAAGAGGTGCACGTGACTTAGCCATTTCGACAGAAGACAGCATGGGGGCCCGGATGGATACAAGGACTGCGAATGAGTCAGACTGATCTGACTTTCTAAGAGCCGGATATTCAGGTAGTGCCTTGACAGTCATGGACATGGCACTCCCTTGGTGGGATGGCAGTGGGGCCTGGCTCGATGACAGGGGATCATCGTCGTTGAATTTAACATCGCTGAAAATAGGATCCCTAGGATCACGTACCGTGGGGTAGTTGAAGGTAGGGTTGTAGATTGGTGGAGTAAATGAGGGAGGTTGTTGAGTCCAAGTAGCGGTCCAAAAAGCATAGCAACTAGGGCAGATATGACTGCCATTTTGAAGATCGTAGATACAGTTACAGAAGCTGCATTTTCCCTGCCAAAACACTTTACGAGTCCAAGGAGGTTACATCCCAAAACCAATTGGCAATGGATAGAGTAGCTCCTTGTCTTATTAAGTATATTACACTTTCTCTCTTTCCCCAATGTGGGAGATCAACACGTGATCGATTTTCGCAGAAAGCGACTACATTGAAACAGACTGAACAACACTACAACAAAGCCTTGTCTTACCTACAATTGTTTTCTTACAATTTAGGATCTCAATTAGATATCAAAAACTAACAACTCAAAAGATGAAGAAACCAAACACTACATAACAAAAGATGAACACAAAGTCTTATTTGAGACCGTGTTAAACTTAAAACGGTTTCTTTCATGCTATGTGGTTCATTTAACAAGGGATACGATGATTATGTTGGAAGCTAATGAGACATACCTAAGAATTTCTTTCACGCCACCAATCGCCAATTCGCCATACAGATACTGATGCGAGATTCTTACGGACAACATAAATACAACAAATATATGGTAACACACGACATTACCGCAATAAACTAGGAAAATTGAATCTTTGAAATATAGCTCGATAAACAAAAGTAGGCACAAGTAGTACTGTATAATACAGAGTATTTAGCACAATAAAATGATAAATGTGTAGAACTAGAGAAAAATAAAACATTTTACCGGTGAATTATACATAACTCGAAACAACGATGATGTTTTTTTTTTTTTTTCAAAACTGACTTTGTCGTTCCCTCTATGAAATTTTGCTGAATGTGCAACCTCAACCCTTAATCAAGTGATTAAAGCAAAATATTGTGGATGAGAATGAGAACGAGAATGAGAGTACATTTTATAATTTGGGGAATGACATGGTCTGTATTGCGCTGATTTTTATCAAGTCAACAAACTCAATCGTACTACCGCCTTAGCTCTTCAGTTAAATACACGGAGCATACATTTTTATTATTTGACTCGGCACAAACTCGATTTTCATAATATGAGTCAGTTCAACCTCGATCATAGGTGAGCTCAAACTCGACTCGCTTACGCCTGGTTATACTAACTCGACTTGCGATTTTGAGGAAATAATGAAAGATGTTAAGTTAGCAGTAAATGTCGTT
>LHUT01003515.1:0-15690 GCA_001412135.1 Silene latifolia subsp. alba
AAAAGAAGAGCTTCACTCGGGGCCATACCGGGACTTTCCAGAGCCTGCTCCACAACCATTTTTCGCGCTCCCAGCTCGAAGCTCCCCCCACTTCCAAGTCCTCCTTCTCCCCCGCAAGACGTCTATAGGCCGATTTCACAGTATAAAGGCCATCCTTCTCCTCAACCCAATACCACATGTCGCTCGGTCTATTGGCGCTTAGGCGGATATTAGCTATGCGCTCGCGTTCGAAGGGTAGGAACAACATATTCAGTAACCCGTCATTCCACCCATCCCCATTCGGGTTAATGAGATCAGCCACAACCATTTCCTCATGTCCCTGAATAGGAGGCGAGATGACCCGACCCAACTGCGTACCCGGCACCCACGCATCGTGCCACACCTTGGTTGTTAGCCCGTCTCCTATCCTACGCCTCCACCCTCCACGCAGCACCTCCCTAGCTTCCACAATTCCCCTCCACACATAGCTCGGGCAGTTCCCCAATCTAGCCGACATCACATCCCCATCCGAGTAATACCGAGCCTTCATAAGCCGTGCCCACAAACCTCCCGTCGCCGTCATAAGACGCCACACCTGCTTCCCAACTAAGGCCATGTTAAAAAGGTGGAAATCCCTAAAGCCAATGCCACCCCGCCCTTTGGGTCGACATAGTTTCCTCCACGAAACCCAGCTAATACCCCTTCTATTTTCGTCATGTCCCCACCAAAACTTGGATATCATACTTCGGAGTTCATCGCAAAAATTGCCGGGAATTTTAAAAATGCTCATAACATAGGTAGGGAGTGAATTGGCAATTGCCTTTATTAATACCTCCTTACCCGCTCTAGACAAGATTTTCCCGCGCCAGCCACTGAGCCTTTTGCTTAATTTATCCCGAATAATATCCGTGAGCACCTTCTTCGATCTGCCGATAACCGTAGGAAGCCCAAGATAACGCTCCTGCTCCGCCACTTCCACAATCCCCAACCTAGTAGCGAGATTGCTACGCTTCTGTATCGGTATCCCTTTGCTAAAAGAAACAGTCGTTTTGTCAAGATTAACTAGCTGACCCGAAGCGTTCTCATACCTCCTCAAAACATTCATAACCTCCGCTGCCTCATCCATACTCGCTCTCACAAAAACAATACTATCATCGGCGAAAAGCAAATGAGATATTACAGGTGCAGTCGGTGTTATGCGAATTCCATGAAGGCTATTTATCTCAACAGCCCGTTTTAGCAAACTCGACAAGACTTCCGCACAAAGAATGAATAAGTAAGGTGATAGGGGATCACCTTGCCGAATACCTCTAGACGGTCGAAATTCTTCTGATGGACTCCCATTGATCAGGACTGCAAACGAGACAGTGGTCACACAAGCCATGACCCTATTTACCCAACCACAATCGAAGCCCATAGCAAGCAAAACCCGTTCCAGAAAGCTCCACTCAACTCTATCATAGGCCTTCGCCATATCAAGTTTTATAGCCATATATCCATCACTAGCTCTCGACATCTTCATATAATGGAATACCTCAAAAGCAATCATCACGTTATCAGAAATAGCACGCCCGGGAGTAAAAGCACTTTGGTTATCCGACACAATATCGCCGAGGAAGCGTTTAAGCCTATTAGCAAGGACTTTAGAGACGAGTTTGTAAGCCACGTTGCAAAGGCTTATTGGGCGAAAGTCTCTAATTTTGTCAGGTGCCTTCTTTTTGGGGATCAACACAATGTTCGTCATATTGAGTTCCCTCGGTGAGGCCTCTCCACGAAGAATAGCCAACACATTATCCACCACCATCGGTCCCACAGAACTCCAGTATGTCTGGTAAAATAAACCATTCATACCGTCCGGCCCCGGCGCCTTGAGAGGATGCATTTGTTGGAGAGCTTCTAGGACTTCTTCCCCCGAATAATCAGCCCGCAAGCCGGCATTCATCTCCCCTGTAACACGCTGCTCTACTCCCGTCAGAATATCATCCGGAATAGTCGGGTTCGAAGTCGAGAACAAATGCTGAAAATAGGAATTAGCCACGCTAGCCACACCTTCATCCCCTTGGCGAGTAATCCCATCATCATCAACCAGTTTCGCAATGTGATTCTTTTGTTTCCTATCGGCAGCCCGTGTATGGAAAAATTTTGTATTCTTATCCCCATCTTTAAGCCAAAGAGCCCGTGATCGTTGGCGCCAATACTGTTCCTCCTGACGCCTCAAAGAACCCAATTCCGCAACCAGCTTTCGTCTCCTCTGCACATTTCCTTCCGTCCTCTCACTTGTATTTAGCTTGCCCAATTGTTTTAATTTCTGCCCAATGCTCCGTCCTATCTTGGAAATATTCGAGCCCTTCCACGCTCTAAGCTCCCTCGCACACTCCTCAAGCACCGCAACCAGCCTACCCCCTCCCTTCTCCACACCTCGCTCAATAGCTTCGCAACAGCCCACTTCACCAACCCACACCTGTTCAAACTTAAACCCACGTTGTCGTCCCTCAATATTATCATGTCTGTTGAGAATAAGTTTAATAGGTGCGTGGTCCGACCATTCTCTATTCATGTATACTAGCCGAGCATAGGGGAAAATATCAGTCCATGTCGACGTACAAAGTGCCCGGTCCAACATACATTGCCTATTTGCCTCACCAATTTGGCCATTGTCGAAAGAGAAGTTATAGCCCTCCCAAGGAACATCCCGCAACCCACAATCATCAACAGCAGCTCGAAAATTATTCATCTGCCATTGCGGACGGCTACCCCCCTTCATCTCCGTAGATAAGAGGATTTCATTAAAATCTCCTATACAAACCCAAGGTAGGGAAGACTGTCCATTAAGTAACCTAAGAAGCTCCCACGAAAGGCGTCTATCTGCCACAGCCGGCCACCCATAGAAACCCGTCAACCTCCACTCTCCACTCTCTCCTCGGACCGTGAAGTCCATGTGGTGTACAGAGGCCGAAACAAAAGTGCAATCGATCTCCTTTCTCCATAACATAGCTAAACCTCCCGACCTCCCAACACTATCCACCTCGATCCCAAAGTAACCATCAAACCTCTCCCTCACCCTCCTCATCTCACGACCACACAATTTCGTTTCACAAAGAAAAAGTATGGCCGGGGCCTCTCTCCGAACCAGAGCTCGGAGAGAACACGGGGTTGCCCAAGCCCCGACAGTTAATGCTTAGGAGATTCATTGGGCCCGGCGGGGTTGACCACCGTCAACCTCCGCCTCGGGTATTAAGACGCCCCCGTCTACGGTTGTTTTTAATTTTTTCTGGCCCTCACAAGCAGACCCCTCCTCCCTCCCCCTCTTACCGG
Organism: Silene latifolia subsp. alba; assembly: GCA_001412135.1. Lineage (NCBI taxonomy): Eukaryota > Viridiplantae > Streptophyta > Magnoliopsida > Caryophyllales > Caryophyllaceae > Silene > Silene latifolia. Next base: position 3,295 of record LHUT01003515.1, read on the forward strand.
TGCAAATCTCCATCTCCCTGACCCGTACCTGCCCCATCTCCTTTCCCACCGCCCTCGCCACTTTCTTCCAGTGCCTGCTCTGTCCTCCTGCCACCACCCCATGCTTACCACCATCATCATTTCTCTCCACAGACTGCCTCCCGTCCACTCTCGCACTTAAAACTGCCATGGATGTAAGCACTCCCTCTTCCCCCACCTCACTTCTTCTTCCCTTCCCACCTTTATCCTCCTCCCTGCTCCCTTCACCCCCTACCTTACTCCCATTACCGTTGCTAACTTCATCCCCATTCTCCCTCCAAACCTGCTCTCCCCCCACACTGCTACCTTGATTATCCTCTTCACTTCGACCCATAGAACTAGTCCCTATCTTCTTTTTCCGGAGGTCTAGTGCAATATTTTGAAGTTTATCAATCATTCTCGAAATACATTCCTCAGTTTCAGCTTTATTAACCTCATCGAATCTCGCTCTAAGATCCCGAGCAGCCTTCATTGTCCCCTCTTTCACTGTTTTCACGACCTTCCACGGTGAGGCCCGCAACCAGTCCCCAAAGTTCAATTCCTCATCTTCATAAGGTCCGTCTTCACAATCCTTTTCGCCATGCCCAATCAAGCCACACCCATAGCAAAAGGTCGGTAACCGCTCATATTTCACGCTAAAATTAACAGTTCTCCCATCCTTCATCCGGATAGGGATCGAAGCTTTCAGAGGCATGCGAATATCATACAACACTCGAACTCGAACTGCTCTATCAAGTTCAGGGTTTGGTCCGTGCTCAAATTGGATGAATGAACCCAGGCTATCCCCTAATCGCTTGGCATTCGATGAACTAGTTCTTCCTGATATAGGGAGGTCGTATATTCTTGTCCAAATAGGAAATCGAAATAGCGAGGTATCCGTGACCTTACCTGATTGATTTGGTTCGTCGAAGCACCATAGAAATTTCTCAAAATGCCATGGTTGGCCCTCCAAAACCTTGGCCCTATCCCTCTCAGACTCAAATCGAAAGATGAATGTTTTCTCTTTCGTGTCCACCACATTACCAAGGATTGGTTTCGACGGATTCCACAATTTAACCATCGTATCCACCGCCGCTTTAACATTAATAGCCCTAGAAGCCCATAATTTCCCAACAAGAAGTATTTTGCCTCCTTCCGCTGGCGTCTGACCATCATCATCCCAATCGAAGAGTCCCTCATCACCACCCATTGGCTCCTTCCCGTCCCGGCGTGGCCCCAGAGATCCGTCTTCCATCAGCACCTGCACAACAAAGAACAAAAGAAAAACAAAGAAAACGAACAGAGAAACCTAGATAGACCAATCTCACGTAGACGTGAGATGAGCCTCGAAGAGGAGGAGAGCGCAAAGAAAATTCAGACGGAGCCCTAGGAAACCCTAGACTTGTCTCTTAATATTATTATTATTATTATTATTGAGAGAGAATAGTTGAATATATTGATCCAATTGTTCCATCTGTTTTGGTTACAAGTAATCATGAAATAAGTATGAGCAATTTGGGATCAACTCGGTCAAAACTCGTTTAAAGCTTGGTTAGTGCGATCTCGACTCCAGTTCAAGGTCGACTCGGAAATAACTAATTAAACGAGACAAGTTGAGTTAACGTTGGATCATGTTCGACATATCGAATGTTTTCGTTGATTTGCTGAATATTTGTATATATTACCTTCGAATCTCGAGTTATTGAAAAATATCAAATGAAAAATCAAAATTTTTACAATAATATATAAGCTCAAGTCAAGCTCGAACTCTTGTTTAAGCTCGCAAGCTTGATATTGAGCTTAATTTTCTAAGTTAGAGCTAGTGAGCTCGAGGTCGGTTCGAGCTCGAGTTTTCCTTCATGAGCATATGTTCTCATTGATACATAAATATACCGAACTCTTGTTTAAGCTCGCAAACCTGAATTTTCCATATTTTTTCATTTTTCCTTATTTTTTCATCAAAATACATAAATATACCGAATTCTTTCAGCTGCACTTCTGCGATTTGATCAAAATCGTTTCTGATTAGTTTTTCCGTCCAATTTTTTCGATCAATTGAAAATTCCGCTGCATTTTTAATCGCTAATTATGCCAGAAGTTACACACTCTTCTGTCTACAAGGATCCGTTGCATTTGACAACCGGTGATCAGTCACGCCGCAGGTCTTCTCCGGTAAATCCTTTCTTCATTGGTCACGGAATATACGTGTTGCTTTAATATCAAAGAACAAATTAGGTTTTATCAATGGTAAATGTCCTCGTCCATCTGAATCAGATGCCACATTTCATGATTGGATTAGAACCGATTATACTGATTAGCGTTGGATAGTTAACTCTATGTCTGATGATATTGTTGTAAGTCTTGGTTATGCTACTTCTAGTAAACATCCGTGGGAAGAGTTGACTGAACGTTATAATCAGTCGAACGCCCCTTACCTTTATCAATTGAGGAAGGATGTGCACCAGATTTCTCAAGGAGATCTGACTGTTGCAGAGTATTATGCTCGTCTAAGGTCTAGCTGGGCGGACATGAGGTCTCTTGATCCTCTGCCTATGTGTCAAGGATCTGACTACTCACATGCTCATACTTCCTATTCAATCCCATAAGGACATGAGGTCTCTTGATCCTCTGCATATGTGTGATTGTGGTGCAGTTGACAAATGTAGTTGTATGTTACTCAACAAAATCATACACAGGGAGGAGAATGCTCACAATTTACTTGATTTCCTTATGGGATTGAATAGGAAGTATGAGCATGTGAGGAGTCAGATCCTTGTTTTGGATCCATTACCTTCTGTAAACCAGGCTTTTGCTAAGATTCATCAGACTGAAGTGCAAATGAATATCAGTGATGGTGACAAAGGGAATGATCATCATAGCATTGTTCTTGCTGCTACTCATTCCTCTACTGCCAATGCAGCTCCGTCCTTTCCTGTTAATGTTGTACCTCATAATGCACCTATTATTGCTGCACCTGGTACTTAATATATGCGTTCTAATGTCTGGAGGAGAGACAACAAGAAGCCAAAGTATGGAAAACAACTTATTTCTGCAATCATTGTGTCAAATTAAACCTGGTCATACAATTGAGTATTGCTGGCAATACAAGAAGTTCCTGGCCAAAGCAAAGGCGGTTGTTACTGCTGCTCAAGGACATTCTGCAGCTATCTTTAATGCTCAGGGTCATGGTAGTGCCTACCAGAAGTTTGCAGCACATGTGGTGGAGACAACTGGTTTTGTTGCAGACACTCCTTGTGAAGCATCCTCTTCATTTGCACCAGTTGATCCAGTCATGAATTCAGGGTTCATTCAGCTTGTTGCTAAGGAGATAGCCAGGCTCCAAGCACATAATACTTACTCAGATATTGCAGGACCAAGCCACTCAGGTATTATCTTTGCCTGTAGTGCTAGTATTCATTCTCATACTGTTGCTCAGTCTAGTTGGATTATAGACTCAGGAGCCTCAGACCATATGTGTCATGATCTTTCCTCATTTCACAATATTAAGCATTTGAGTAAGCCACTGGCAGTTATATTACCTAATTGACAGACTAAATATAAACAACTGAAATATGTTGGTGAGGTCATAGTCAATAATAAGATTAAATTGCATCAAGTTTTGTTGATTCCTGATTTTAAACATAACTTGTTGTCTCTTGGACAGCTTCTTAAGAATGTTCAACTGAATGCCACTTTTACTAATGATGGATGTTAATTTCATCCAGGATACTTCAACTAAGGAAGTCTTATGCTCTGGCAAGAAGAGTGGTGGCATCTTCCATTTAGTTACACCTACTTGTAATAAACCTAGAATAATACATGATGTTAGTACATCTTTCTCAGCTGCTGTAACATTTGATGATGTAGCTTTGATGCATGCTAGATTAGGGCACACTTCTGTTTCCACTCTTAAGCATGTCATACACTATGGTGTACTTTCAAACAATAATAAAGATAATTTTCATTGTGATACTTGTGTGTTAGCAAAACATCACAAATTGCCTTTCTCATTGAGTACTACTAAAAGTGCTACTCATTTTGATTTAATACATGTGGACTTTTGGGGTCCTTACAGAGTCAAGTCTATCAATGGCGCCTCTTATTTTCTCACTATAGTAGATGATTTTAGTAGAGTCACTTGGACTATATTGCTCAAAGATAAAAATGGTGTTAAACAAACTATTAGTAATTTTCTCTCTTATGTTCACACTCAATTTCATACTACTGTCAAGGTCCTTAGGACTGATAATGGCATTGAGATAGTACAACATGAGTGTGGGAATCTTCTTTTTAGCCAAGGAATAATTCATCAGAAATCCATACCTGGCAATCCTCAACAGAATGGGACTGTTGAGAGAAAGCACGGGCATCTCCTAGAGGTTGCTAGGGCACTGAGAATACAAAGTAGTCTCCCTAAGAGGTTCTGGGTTGAAATGGTCCTAGCTACAACTCACATTATTAATCTGTTGCCTACTGCTGTTTTGGATTGGAAGACCCCTCATGAGTGCTTGTTCAAAAAGCCACCAGATTATGCTCATTTGAAGGTCATAGGCGGTTTATGTTATGCTGCACAGAAATTGGGAGATAAATTTGAACCAAGAGCCATTAGGTGTGTTCTCTTGGGTTATCCATTTGGACAAAAATGATACAAACTTTTTGATCTTGCTAATTAGAAATAATACTTAGTAGAGATGTTATCTTTTAAGAAACTTTATTTCCTTTTTCACCAAATTACATTCAATCATCAAATCTTCAGAAAAATCCAACTACTACTATATCTTCCACTTTTAACTTAAACACATTTTGCCAAACCACCCCATTCTCATCCCACCAACAACTTATTTCCACCGCCAAACCCTTCCGCTTCGGAGACCCACTTATACTCAAAACGACCTCCGGCTCACCTAAAATCACCCTTCTACATACGAACGAAAACTCTTCCCACATCCATAACCCACCACCACTACGCTTTCTTGTTGAAAACGTGGCGAAATCGAAGTGTAAAATGGAGAGTAAAGATGGATAAAAAGAAGATATATTACTAAGTTTATAACTTTGGAACTTGAAAGTGAGAAGCTTCTTTCTCATAACTGTAAATTTGGAGGGTATCTTCAATTTTTTCACAAATTTTGCTTCCTTTCCCGCCGTCGAAGGACATCTTTAGACACTCGTGCTACTTCATCCTCATCAAGGATTTGGGCAATAGTGTATTTACCCGGAAAACTCTAGATATGGCCTTTTCATGGGTGGGGGGAGTGGTTTTGTCGATTGAGGGTGGTGGTGGCGAGTGGCGACATATGCATGGAAGTTCGATTAGCAATATTGAGGACATTGTGGCAGACAAGGTAACGTGTTGGTTGGGTTGTGATGGAGAGCGGTGAAGCCGGTGGTGATAAGGAAACGGTATATTCTAATATGCCTCCATTTTGAATTGTTTACGTATTTCACTTTAACCGTTTCATTTGATTGTTTACGTTCCTTCGTTCATTTATTTTTCTCTCCCTCATTAACTCTCATCCATCGCTCATCTCCCTCATTCAACTCCCAACTTTCCAAGGGGAGCCGAGTGAAATGAATCAGTTATTTCTATTAGCAACGCCTTTCTATATATATATATGATCTTTATCTTGAAATCTAAATAGTATAAAAGCATTTCATTTCGATTCTCTTATAATTTTGATAATTTCACAATATATATGTCCTAATATTGAAAGCCAAAATGAATTAAAAGTGTTCCGTAACAAGTTTGTTCCTAGGCAAAACACTTTACGTCGAATTTGGTCTAGTATCAGATCACACTAATAAATAGAGTTTTCGAGCAAGCTAGTCCAAATTTATGTCTAAGATGAAATGAGCTTAGCCGTAACAAAATGTTTGATCATGTATTCAATCATCCATGTTGGCCATTCTAACGCTAACCCAAACTAACCCGACACACCTCACCTAAACCCGTCAATCAGGTGTAGCAATGTGTAAGACCCTTGAGAGGAAGTAGCTTTTTTTTGTCCCCTCCAACCTCCGGTCATAAGCTAGCAGAGTTAATGTTAAAACCGTAAGAATGTAAGACCCTCGAGACTGTTGAGAGAAGTAGCTTTTTTTATCCCCTTCAATCATAAGTAGCTTTTCAATATTCCCTTCACATGAAAAAAAAAATAAAAAAAAAAATGTTCTCTGCGGCTAGCCATAACACGAGAAATTGCAGATTGAAATATTATGATTACAAGAGTCGAGGCAATTTCTCTAGCAATTCTCAGAAGTGGGCACTAATATATGACTACAAACACTTCACAACAACACACTGGCGTGCAGAAGCTAATAAGCTTCGGACTCGAACAAGGATTGTCATAGAGGACAGCACAAACCCTATATGAACTAACTATCCATGCACTAAATGTGTTTTTCGCCAAAATATAAACGAAATTTAATTTATCATTTCTACAATATATATATCATAGATGTATGGGCATATCTCAAGGAAATTTATCCTTTTTTTAGATTTCATTCACCTGTTTTGGTAACCAATTTCGGGTGAAAGAAGGATCACGGTTTGCTGAAACCACCGGTTTGATTTTGAGGTTGGTGAGGCATATTTGAAGTGGCCATTCCAATGCCATCATTTTGATGCTTCTCCCAGCCACCAGTGTCAACCTTGGAGTGGATCCAGTAGTAGAAGACTGACCCGATCATGGATAAGAGTGTCATTGCAGCCCCAGCAGCAAAGACTCCCTTGCGAAGAGTAGCACATGAAATCGGTTCTTTTTGAAAGACTCCTCTATATTTGGTATGATATGCGTTTCTTGCAGAACCGGCTAACAAGCATGATTCTGCACTCAGAAAGGTTACCCTGCATGGAAATTCACAACCCCTATCAACAAAAGGAGAGTATCTACTACCTATAAATCAAAAACACGCTTAGGAAAGAAGTGATGGAAAGGTAGAAAGCCTATGCAATTAATCACAATACCATCTTGATGCCAAGAGGAATTTAATCATAACTTCCCATCTTAAATCACTTTATTAATTAGTGACAATTGATGCTTTAATGAAAGAAAGAGTTGTCATTCTCTCATATAGCTGAGACTAGATGGGCTGTCAAACTAGAACATTATTTAGAAATCATAGAGACGAGGAATACATAAGATGGAGAGGGATGAAAGGGGGTTCAATATTGAGGGTACAAGAGAGGCAAGGAGAAAAAAGAAGGGGGGGAGGGGGGTTGCTGAAACAAAACTAAGTAACTACATCATAACCGTCCACAAAATTTAATCCATCCTCCGCTTATCTACTTATCCAAATGCATACTTTCAATGAAACGAGGTACATCCAACTCCCTCGCATAGTCGCATATGCTCTTAGCCTCGTTTTTTGTAGCTCTTTCTAGCTACTGACCTCACAATTCATCATTAGTCCATCCTGAAAAGCTCTCAAATAGTATCACTCTCAGACGAGTCAATAATCTGACTGAATGAGAAGACGCTTAAATGCAACTGGAAATGAGCCAGAGACATAATCTCCAAATGTTAGTGTCCATGGTGCGAAAAAAAAAAAAAAAAAACAAACTTGTTCGAAATTGACTGTGCAAGAGATCAGTTGTTTGGAAACACTCTAGAATATCTTGACGATAAAGTCCAAAAGTCTTTACTATTCAGTCTGCCTTAAATTTGAGGTATAACCATATAGGAGAATGCAAAATTGGGAACCAAATAGTTTCCCATGTCCCAAATCCGTAATGATGTACAACAATATATCATGCTATAAAAACTACTCCCTCTTATGAAACAAGCATTAATACAGCAGTGTTTAATTGATGTGGTCTTTACAACTAATAACTGAATCACCAAAAAAAGCAAGATGAGTTTGAGCCTCTGGGTAATGCTATTAAAAGAAAATAGACACAAAACCTTAAGCTAGTTACCATTAAATTACGGGAAGATGTGTCCACGCTTACACGTTATTCTAAATATGCTTAAAGTTCTTCAGAATGGAGATTCACTTGAATTACGTGTGATTTTATCTGCATGCAGTACCATCTTGATATCTCAGAACTCACAAGTTAAAATCCTCCAAAATCCAAAGCCTAAAACCAATTTGACTTTTAAATTTTCCACAGCTGAAAGACCGAACTTAAAATTGCCATAAAAATTAGTACCTATATTCCTAATACACCAAACCTAACTATTTTGTCTGAGCATCTCAATTATTTTGCAAGCAGCTAGCAAGTCAAAAGCTACAGAAGGTTTTGATATTGTTCGTGTCTTTGCACTTTGCAGATAGGTCGGCTCTATGCCCACGATACATAACTACATATAACAAAAGATTTGGGATATGGAGGCAGAAAAATCCATGGGATTGACAAATAAAAATATCAACCACGACATGAGCACGTGACAAGAGCAGAAGGGTGGACAGAACAATAGCCTGAAGCTTGCAAAATGTAATGTTAGCATACAAGACTTTAATCAAAACTCAAAAGCTACGTACGGCAATAGCCAATGGATAAGTAATACACTATCATCATGATACATACAAGAGATATTACAACTCTCCAACAGTCCGACGAGAAGTTAATCTGTGCCAGCTGTGGTAATTGCTTATTCTGGGTATCTAAACACAAATAATGCAAACTTACTACTTTATTAGTCATAACATTTTGCTAAATCTGTGGAATTATTTTATAAGTGAATATAATGAGTTAGATGTCATTATGAGCAGGAGGAGAATATTCTGAAGGCCACATACAGGCAAGTGTGGAAGTGTGGAACTATATTGACGGCTATGTGCAGCAGATGAAAATAGGGATATAATTAGGGAATAAAGGTATCAGAAGTAAAGATAAATAGAAAAACGGAAATGTTGAAAGATGTATTATAAAAACTGGATGTCACTACATTGGCAGTCACAAGTCCTCAGATAAAAAGTCTACAAGAGAGACCATTGCTCAAGGCATCGTTTGGACACAAAAGTACGTGCAGGAGAGAAAAGGGGACGAGGGGAGGAAAAGAGACAGGAGGGGAGGAGGAATGGAGCATTAATGTTTCCCCCCCAAATTTCCTGTGTTTTTTATTTGTCTAATACTCTAATAGGAGGGAAAATTAAGCCCTCCAACCCAATCTCCTATTTATACAAAGGAAATTGTTTCCCAACATTCCCCTCCAAATCGCACCTTCTAAACAAAGGATTAAAATTTTGGCTGTCTGTACGAATGTACGACAAACTGCTTGTTAAAATCATGTCACAACAGATGCATGTGTGAATAAATGACAGGTATAATGCAGAAGAAACAGGAATTTTTAGATGAAATAAATGTCAGGAAATAAAAAATTGCAGATCTACTAATGTAGGGTAGAATTTTCTGCGTCCAACGTTGTTGTATTGGAAGAAAATGTTTCCAGGGTTCAGCTTTTCCCTAGTTTGAAAGGTAGAACCTTTTCACTTAGAAATCTTGTAAGAAAACATTACAATTAGATATGTTAGGTTAGGAAGTACTAGTGTATTTACACTACGAATATAGGTGAAGAGTTGACACACAAGATTTACAAACAAGAGATTACATGCAAGGCCTAGACCTGTTGGGGAAACTTTCGTAAGCACCACATCCCCCCATAAATTTTCTTAGGATGGAGTTTGGAGACACATCTTGATTTTTTCCTCAATGGTCAAGATGCAGCAAACTCCACACAGTTCTTTCAATTATGTCTTCATCTTACAATTCCATGTCATTTCTATCATTAGCAGAACGCACAGATTTGCAATAAAGCACAGGAGTTGATATTTGATAATATAGCATCACACTTATTTGTCGAATCAAGGCACCAAGCTCCTCGAGTCCTCGACCTTACTCGCTCGTAGTTAAGTAAGACCTATGAGAAGCTGATTATATGTTAAATCTGTTGCAATTTACATATGTGGCTTCTAGAAACCTTTTGGAGTCTTGTAGAAGATAACTCATGCTATCTATAGCTTACAAGATACGTACAAGTTACTGTTTCAATGAATCTCTAATAATAAAACATCAGTTCTTACCTAGCATGCCAATCACTGAGCTAAAGAGTTACTATTCAATCATTCGCTAACACAAAAATACATTGCATCACTTTTCCAGATAGAAGATACTTGCACTACTGCATACAACTATCCCGACATCTTTTTAATACCAAACCGTCTCCACTATCACCTTATATGCTAACAAGACAAACAAGACACCACACCAACAAGCCTATGCATTATTGCATCCTCCACAATCTTTAAATACAGCATATAGTGTACTTTAATCCTTTATTCCCAAACATCTCATTTCTCACTAAAAATAGTTCGTACTGAGCATAAATTAAACTATGGATTTCGACACATGACCCCATACTCCCATAGCTATATCTGATATCCTCATTTTATCACAAAGTCCATGTATCGCAAATACGGAGTACTAGTTCCATATTTGAGGCCAAGCAAAATCCAACCCAGACTGAGAAACCCTACCAAATACATCCCGAAAACATCAAACAAAACTGTCCCAACCCAACCCAAAGGCAAAAAATATCTGTGAAAACACTTTGTCCCAACTCCTAACCAATCCGAGGCGACCAATAACATGATAATGTCCCCTCTGGCCTATGCATTGATGACCCGACAATAATTTAGCTTCAATTCAATTAATTAACCTAGCCTGAACTTGAAACTGCCGACAATAACCAATATTCAATCCGGACGGTGGTCTTGAACCGTAATAAAACCCGTCTTAACCCGACCCATACACTACCAGCTCTAGTTCACTCGCAAATTAAATAAAAATTAAAAACATTTCCACAAGTAGTAAACAAATGATTGAGACGGAGGAATGATTGAGACGGAGGGAGTATTAAAATCGAAAGAAAACTAACCAAGAAAAGATGAAGAAGAAAACGGCCCAAGTAGTAGACCGACCGACAACAAGGCCTTTACCAAAACACAAACACTTAGTAACGCCGTTAACCACCGTTTGAGAAATTAACAGTAAACCAAACGCCGTTAGTCCGTACAACGTTGAAGCATCTGAAGCGTACTTGCAATATGTCGTATCATCGTACTGGTCCGGCACCACTTCCGCCTTTTTATTTTCCAATTTAATAATTAATAATAATTAATTAATTACTAACCAAGAATAAATAGTTCCGTCTCAATCATTTGTTTGAATTAAAAGTAAATAAATGATCGAGACGGAGGGAGTAAATAAAAGAAGAAATTGAGAGAAGAAAGTACCGTGCTACGACGTCGTTCGGCGCCGACGGCGAAGACGAAGGCGATGAGGTGGAGAGAGATAGTGACAGCTAAAATGGCTACTGAAGCTCCCATTTTCTTTGTTTTTTTAGAGAGTAAATATAGAATAAACTATTTATGCGGCGTTGTTTTTCTTGTTTCTTTTTTGTATTGGATTAGTGGATTGGATTATTACACTAAACACTACGGAGTAGCTTTTTTGACCCTTATCCCTTTCCCCTTCTCTCCTTTTTCGATTTAGTAATTATTGCGTGTGTCTAGTGCAATAGACTAAAAGTGATCACTTTGTGATAAATAGTCAAAGTAATAATCACTTTATGGTCATTTTTCTAATTAAAATGGTCATTTTTTATGATAAAAAATTGTTAATTTTTACTTGGTTGTACTATACGACAGTGTTACACTATTATTTGTGTTTTCGATTCTGCTTTCTAATTTAAATTTACAATATAATAATATATCGTAGCAAGTATTTCACTAAATTTTGTGATTACGTGTTTATAAACTACTCCATTTAACTCTTTCATACTAATAATGTACTTAACTATTTTATGACTGTATTTAAGATTTTAATGTCTCGGTCATTTATTTGTCCTTCACTTTTAAAATGTTGTGAATGTGTAATTGGCCATTCAATTACATTTTAATCCACTTATCATATACTGAGTAATAAACTAATAACAATAATCACGATAATTCATTCCTCTCTAAACAATTACTGGTGAAAAGTATGTTTTTTTTCCGTGTCCCGTGTTCACCTTCATAAATAGGAGATGTACTCCTGTATCACGTTAATAAAATGTGTAGTAAAGTATCGTATCCAACGTCGATAATTGAGTAGCTAGTGCTTACGGATCCCTTCGACCTTGCTAGCCTTCTTTGTCCACATCCTATAGAAGAATAGTAATGACTACTGAGTAGATAGCACCTTGGCAGTCCGGATTCTCTCCATTTTCTAGAAAGAAATGGATTTTCATTTTTTTTATAAACGATTCGGATTAAATTTTGTGACGATTTAATAGTCGTAATCGTTTTAGAAATGAAGAGGATCCAAATTGGCAGCTTGGCGGATGTGTTTTCTACTAATATTATGGAAACGGAATTGAGTAAACGAATGTATTTGTGTCCAATAAGTCTTGCTTGTGA
>LHUT01003516.1:4317-15609 GCA_001412135.1 Silene latifolia subsp. alba
TGTGGGACAAGGGTTTGCACCCTAATAGATTGGTTGTAGTAGTGGTCGGGTTGATTGACGGAGAGTCGGAGAGTGTGTTTAGCAGTGAAAGAGGAGAGGGGGTTTCATTTTTCTTACGCTTGGTTTATATTTACCTTTTTTTATTGGGCTACTTTCTTCTATTAAGCTCGTCATAAATTTACTTAAATACATGTTCTCATTCCAAGATCATTAATTTGTGCTTAGTTCTAGTTAAGCCCCATATTCAAGTAAACTTATGAGAACATCTATTACTAATGTGTACTAGAGGTGATCAAAGTGGTCAAGCCTGATAAACTGGCCCAACCCAGCCTGCTATTTCTAAGGGCCTGAGCCTTTAAATAGGGCCATAAAAGCCCATAAATCAGTCCAAACAAACCCCACTCAAACTTGGACCGGGTATGAGCCGTGCATTGAACCCGGCACAGCAGAGAAACAAGTCATCGTTTAAAGTCCGATAACCCAATTAATAGTTTGTATAGAACCACGACCTGTGCAAAAAACTTTGTGCTCTACCAATTACCACCCGAGAGACCGAGACAAACTCATGTATATGGTTATCCAGACTCTTTACTCTCTGAAAGTCGCTAATTAGATCTCCATTATAAAAAAAAAAAAAATCTCGTATATACAACTATACAAGTATGGCATATCATGAAACAAAACCGCATTGGATCAACGCATGCAAAGATTGATATCGTAGTATTTTGTATATCCATTATAAAAAAAAGTTCTCGTATTTTTGGATCACATTGTCGAGGCCTGGCGCAAGTCCAATCCGACCCAGCCCATGATAAGCTCTAGTGTTCTCGACCTGGTATGCATTTACTTTCTGCAGTGCAATAAGAGTACTGATTTCAGAATAGTTGTTTACACCCACACCATCAATGAAAATAAAAACATTAATCTGATGAGTCTCAGAAAAGCAAGGCACTGCAGAAAAACCAATTATATATGTTTCCATCATACTATTAAAGTCGATAAAAGACTCGGATTTTGTTTTCAAATCAAGAAAAATGTTTTTACATATGACTGCATTTAGCAACCTGGAGCTTTCGAGACAATGGTGTAATATTGTCGATCATATTAAAACTATGAAGGCCTCAACACCCAAAACATTAAAACCTAGAGCTGCAACATCATTGCAATCCTTCAACATTAGTTCATGATACATTTATTTAATAAATATAAGTCATATTATTAGCCCAGTCTGGTAAGAGTAAGCTAGTTCTTATTCCAGACCCAAATGGCGCCTGCATTCATGAGCATTCGTACAAGCCTGCCTTGCACCTGAAGGCTGATCAAATCGTTGGGTCCACCAACGAGATTTCCGCCAATGAAAATAGACGGTACACTTGGTCTACGACCTAACATCTCCAGGGTTCGTTCAATGTCTCGACCATCTCCCATCTGATCGATCTCATAGACAGTCGGGTTAGCCCCAAAGCTGGTAATGAGCTGCCTCATTGAGTGGCTCACAGGGCACCCTGTCTTACTGAAAATGACCACTGGTCTTTCATGAACCAAACGCTTCACAGCATCCATGGTGTTGGTTGAGGATTCAAATAGGTAATTCGGAAAATTGATGTTGATAAGACTTGTGATTTGGAATGGGGTTCAAGCTATAGTGTGTCTATTTATAAGGCTCATCAAGGGTAACTCCTATCCGTATTGGGTAATAGACAAAGTTCTTTCTTCTAGATCGTGTACTGACACTGATAATGACCTAAGACATCGTCTGATTTCCGCATATGTCACAAAGAGCCAAGTACATAAATATCAAATAGGTTCTCTATAAATGAAGAATAACCTAACTTGTTTGCGACATGTGAGAGTGAAAAGAATAATGCACATGCAGATGAGCTGATATGCAGAAAATCTTTCGGTTGACACAGGACATGGACTAATCATCAAGCCTCATAACTTAGATGCACTTAGAAAGCCATAAATAAAAGACTTCAAAAATGTGGAAAATAGTTGGAATTCGATAACATTATTCTTTTGAGAAACGGTCTCGTGCTATTTTAACATAAAAAACAATTTAATAAAAAAACGCAACCATTCTTCACTATAGTAAAAATAATGGAAGTAGAAGTTATAACCACCTCATTATACAGGTAATTTTCATGATAATCTTATCATAAGACAGTCTCATATGATTTGTCATTCGAAAAATCTGGTATGATAAGCTTCTGGTTTTCCAATTTTCAGAAATGGGCAGAATTCATAGAACAGAACATGTAGTATCAATGTATGACTTTTACACACTTACGCATGGGAATCAATACTGTAAACTTTTTTCTCCAAATAAAGATAACAACGAAAAGGCAGATGTATAGAATAAGAAAAAAAAAATTAGGAAGTGAATCGTACCTGATGTTATCAGTAATCCTCTTGCTACCGACTGATCTTTGATGCATTTCAGGGATTGCAGTTGACTCTAGCCATTGTGTTTACAGTTGAACTAAACGAGTCTTGTTCACCAACTGATGCCTGGCCGACTCAGATACCAGGTTTCAGGGTGTAAACATAGTTACAGGTTAGTAAACATTACAGGAAGCTTGTGGTTACAAACTGCTGCACAAATTATCGCCGCAGTAACTCCTTCAGTTCAAAATTTCAGAGCATCAACTAGCCCGGAACCAGTAGTAAATCGAGATTTGTGAACATGGTAATAAATTAGGTACTGGTTGCGAGTCGCACTAGTGTATTGTTAGCGCTTTCAGTGTCCTGGTATATCTTCTAATTATATTTGTACTCCACATATATGGTACTGTTTAATATTAAGCAAGACTTACTCATTGGTGCTGGGGAAGAAATCAAATCTACATATGACCCAATTTCAACAATGGCCCCTCCTAAACAGCTCAGATTGGGTATCTCTCCGAATAGCTCGTTCCTAAACACTTACATAGGTCAACCAGCATGGGCACTGACTAGTCACTACTCACTACACTGCATTCCATCTGATGGGTTAAAGATCGAAGCGCTGACATATGAGAACAGACATCACTCTCCCTATAAGAATATGAAATTCCAAAATGGTGGATGTAACTTTCACACAAGTGGCTATTTTAAGAATATATGTCCCAATAAAATGTCAAATCTTCTCAAATCTTCAAAATTCTGATTTTTGATAAATACAGAAAATGACGCTAAATTCTTTATTTTTTTTACGGGCATCTTCTATGCACGAAACGTAGCTCTTTCTTTTCCAAGTCACTCACGGGCAATGCACCCATATCACCCCTGCCTTTGAAACAATAAAAATCAAATAATAAACAAAAGGGAGGTGATCTTGCAATGAGACGGCTATCTAGTATCCTATGTTACTTTGACACTTCATATTACCTCGCGTACCCGTATCTGACACTCCACACTCATACAAGAGTATGACCTTTGGATACCTCATTTAAAGCTAAAATAGAGATTTTTCACAAAAATAATGAAGTCCGACACTTGGACACACACCCGTGTCGAGTCTTCTAAACAAGTATGAGAAACATACTTAGAAACACAATCACTTTAATGAGTCTATCTATATACATATATGTATATTCCGGAATCAAAAGACGGTTTTCCCGAAGAAAGAAACACGTGGAGGTCGACTACCTAGACCACTAGTTCGTCAAAGTGTAAAACCATCCCATGGAAAGTTCACTTCCTATAAACCATCAAACAATTCTAGTAAACCTTTTCTAGGAGGAGTGGAAATTCACAGGCATTACAAATTCATGGGTTTTACAATTTCCTAGCTCTAACCAAAGGACTGCTTAGATATAGAACTGACTGCATATGTTTTACACCCCTCAAAAGCTGAACCAAACATTGCCCTACTAACAAAAGAGGATGGCATAGCTTAAAGGCTTAAATATGGTCGGCTAAAAAAAACATCAATATACGATGGGGCAGAAAAATTTACAGGTATTACAAACCGTTGCAATCAGAGGTAAAATTGGATCCTATTGATTTAAAATAACAAAGGGAGGATTGCACTTTGAAGTGTAGTATGGGTATAAAAGAGAACTGTAATAGTCTACTGGACACTCCTAATGCTCAGGGTATCCCCATGAAAACATATTCAGGGTACATAAGAAAGTAACACTAAGATATTCGGGGTACACAAGGAAGTAACACTTAGAAATTGAACATGCTGAGAAGGAAACACCAGTTTGTAAGTATTGCTAACCTATTTAACAGTTTTCAGAACCACAGAATTATAGTGCTCGCCCAGGCCAAAGGCATGCTTGTGATACGACAGCATGATGGAGGACTTCAATGCAACACCTTCATCATTACCCTTATACTCCTTGCCCATTTCAACATCAGGGTAAGACCCAGAAAATATCAGTATATGTTTTCTTAGACAATGGGTCAAAGCTTCAAGCTCCAGTTGCCCGCCCCAAGCTGCTGTCGATTCTACCTCTCTGCAGTAGCATTCAAATCTCTGCAGAAGAGAATCATTGGATTCATCTTCAACTGAATTCTCAGGTGAGAAAAATGGCAGAAATTCAGAGGCATGATCGCGCATATATGAAGCCACCATCTCTCGAAGTTGCTGAAAATTATATGGTGAACAACCTTGGGATATTTGTGCTAACTGATCCTCAACCGCCCGGTATAGGCAGTGGCCATCAGGTTTTACCTCGGAAATAGTTAATCCAAGTGGCTCTAGCTTTTTCTCCAATGCTTCACTCTCGATTACTCTGTCGCTAATAACATTGCTTTGTTCCTCTTTTATGCGTTGATCCCTAGCAGCTTCTTGCTGAGCTCTTTTCTCGCGTCTTTTATTGCTTTTACTAGGCTTAAAGTTATCAGGTTGACTAGAAACAGAAACCCCGGCTATGGCTTTGACGAGTGTATCAAGGTTTCCCTTGTCATTTTCACTGCCACTAGTAGCGTTGTACCCCAATGACGAAAGTTCCTGAGCATGTTTCTCCTTAAGTTTGGCTGAAAGTTTGGCTACTTCCTCTTCAACATGCTTCTTTTTTGCCTTCTGTTCAGCTTTGCTACCTTTCGCTGCTGCTTTTTTCATCTCAGTCTCTTTGTTCTGTAATTGTCCAATTTCCTTCCTGTTGAAAGGTTAAAGTATAAAACAACAAATACAGTGAGAAACTGAGAATATTGCTTGATCAGTTGATTGTCACTAAACGCCCGTGCATCTTGTGAATTAGTTCCAATAACTATAATCAGTTAATCACACAGTTGAATCGACTGTTATGACAAAATTAATTTGCCTCAAAATTGTTTCTAGTAGAAATAACCCTGTTTACTGACACTAACAACTTTGTTAATTAGTTATCAAAGCTGGGCAGAACCAAGACATGAGTTTAGGTTTTCAAGTTTACTGCAACCACATATAGGCAGGCCACATTAACGGAGAAAAGACCGAGATTAGTCAATTAGAAGACCAGTAACTGAATAAGCACACTTACAAGCATCCCTATGACACGTAGCCATGGTAGGATAGAAAGTTAAGAAATTTACATATGGCGCCACGGCGGAAAAGCTCAGACAGCGTGCCGATGGCCCTAAAGAGCAAAGGCAATATATGGCACATCTCAGTAAAGAAACAATGATGCTTAACGTTAAATTGTACTCCCTCCGTCCCGGTCAATTGTTGTCCTTTGGTTTTGGCACAAAGATCAAGGAAAGAGGAGGGAGCCAATTATAAGATGACAAGTGGACTAAATTGAGTTTGAATGATCAAATTGCTCATCAAATGCAATCCTAAAATAGAAAGAACAACCATTGACTGAGACACCCCAAAATGGAATAGGACAACAAATGACCGGGATGGAGGGAGTAGAAGTAATAACCACCTACTAAAAGATGTATTAGCTACCCAATAATATCAAATTTAATTTTTCTGACGAGGGCAGCTGTCGTAGCTCTGTTTCTTCTCGAGCATTGTATATAATAAAAAAAAATTAATGAATTGACAGGTCCTATTACATTTTATTAACAAAGTAAACACAAAGTTATACACGAATAAACAGCTATTTTAACACTTCAGTAATAGATGATTAATTCCTTGTTTTCACATAACCTTTTGTCAGTGTTCTCTAACGCTAGATAAACTATATGACGTGAATTATTTTTGAAGTAGCATTATATAAGGAATATTTTCATTTATTGTCATTATGTAAGGAATACATCCTATTCATTGAAGCCAACAGTTAATGGGAGAGTGTGACAAACAATAAACTTCTTTTTATATGTGAGATCTAAAAAATGTGTAAACGAACTATCATCTTTTGCTTTATGGATGGTTTTTTATGTTTGGACAAACAAGATTTGAGGAAGCAACCAGCATGATTAGGAGGATCGATTAGAACGATTGAGGGCCGACAGGAAGGTATAACTAATGGAGAAGGCTAGTTCAACTTCAGAGCTCGTAACAGGGACATAATTGCTTCTTTTACACACGACTGCACTTGGTTTGGGTTCACTCCACAATGACAAAGAAACTTTGTTACCTTAATAATGAGGAGTCTAAGAGTGCAGAGATAGGAGGGATACGCGTAATCAAGGGAGAGTCAACGAGGCTCAAGATTCAGGCCAAGATGGATCATTAACATGGTTGAGATTCTAAAAGACAAACTGGAGGAAAGTGCAAGGACAATAAATCAAAAAGAGTGACACAAGTACAAGGGGTACTCGTACGAAGGGATAATGCCATGAATACCAAACATCAGCACTAAAAAGGAGTCAAGTACGCTTACAACGTTGCCAGAGGCGAATGTCACGGGTGACTTTTTGTCCTACTGAAGATGATACATTACTCGGGCATAGGCATTCATCATGAGCAACAACTTGTTACAGGCGGTCATGTTTAAGTGTTTAAAGAATAGTAGGGATCAACTAGAGTATTGCAGGAATGTGGGGTATATTTAGGATAGTGTGAAGACATGTAGCTTATGACAAGCTGTTCTTTTACATGCTAGAAGTGTCCAAGAGGTTCTTGTATGTACTATCACATTCACGTATACTCAAGTCACGTCTAACAGGGATTACAGCACCCTTGATTGTACTAGGAACATGTAGCAGTGTTGGGATATTCTAGGCGACTCTAGGCCGAATATGTCTAGGGCCCTCAAAAATGATTTTGTCTAGCATGCCTAGGATAGGAAGACCAATAACCACGATAGATATAGGTACTCCCTTCATTCTTTAGCATCCACCATCCTTAGTTTTACCCCAAAAAAAAACACTTCGCAGTGTGGTCAGGCGTGTATTTTTGGATGGTTAGGCGAGTGTGGTGGCGCAAATAAGCACAAGGCTCAGTGAGGTACTAGCCTAAAGCCCTAAACGTCTCGATGCACCTTAAGTGCAGCTTGTAGATAAGGCCAGGCCACTCTGCAAACCAGCAAGCATATGCAATAGTATGCAACTTTCAACCCTTTTCTTTACCACATTATCTTTACTCTTTTGCATGTTATGCTCTTTAAAATCCGAAAAAGGTATTTATTCACAAAATTTTATTTATCAAAACCATATTTGTTTTGTCTCTATGAGGCGCATGCCTACGCCTTATCTTTTGTTGCCATGAGCCCTCATAGTCTCAGTTTGCCCTGCGTCTTTAAAAACTACGCCACCACCCAAAAGATCATACATCATCAAAGCATCCGACACACACACTCACATAAGTTCTACATATCTCCAAGCCTTGTAATCTTTAGTTATACAATCTTTAAGGTAAACTTTCTGCATCATTGGGACTAGCAGTCTTGCGTTCGTGCCTTTACCGTACGACTTAAGCGTAGCGTAAATGTTTGGGGTTTGCCAGGCTTGAATCACAATGTTTTTGAGTCGGGTGGCATATGATTTCGTGAACAAGGGTGAAGAATCATCTCATTGACAAGCTGCTCAAAAAGAGGACTCTACCTACTAAATCATATTCTCAGCAAAAGAACGGTAAAAGCGTTTGGCTGCAAGTAACAAATAAAATTGATCTTCTTGGACACTAATTTTAGGATTTTAAGATATCCAGGCCTTCAAAGTGCTTTACCAACAATTGACCACCTTAATGTGGGTAGGAGGCACATTGTCTCCGGTCTCAACGGTACCTTAAAGTGACATAGCCAAAACACAGGCAGGACGGAACTGAAAGCTTATCAGATGTCCATTTTTAGCAACAGACTATGAAATCCAACAATTTTCCAGAACATTACAGTGTGTCACTAGATTGGTGCTAAGAAGATTGTGTACGAATACAAGTTACCTATTTTATGATAGATAAGTGATAACCCAACATGTGAAATTCAATATCATGACGATAATCAGTGGGTTAGCTATTTAGGGCAGCGTGTAAATCTGGTTGTTTGTGCATATTTCTTCCTAAAAATAGTAATAATAGGGCAAGTCACTAATCCTCACATACATCATACACTAGACCTATGCCAAAGTTATCCAATTATAGTACAGAGAAGTCTCTTCATCAGCAACCAACTATAAGATACTTGTGATCTACAGCAGACTAATGGCAATTTGAGGGAAAACAAATTACTTACGAGTTATGACCATCAACCCAAGCCCAACGGAGGTAAAGGACAAAAGCAAGAAGTAGTCCAAAAATCATAAACCAAATCAACAGATGAATCAATAATACCTGTGTCTAGAGAGAACTTCATCACGAGTCTCCTGCTTAGTTGCAGGTGAACTCTCAGGATCAAGTTGAGCTTCCACAATCTCCTTTTCGTGAGTGTCCCCCATGCTTCCAGAACCTGAAATTAAACTCAATTAAATCTCTAAATGCACATCCATGTTTATTTATGAGGTCCTACTTTGAAGCACAGTCTAAGTCACCCCAAATATAACAGTCACACAAGTTTGGAACAATCAAATCTGAAAAGCTTTCCATTTATCTCTAATGTTTATCTATAGGTTTGTAGGTTCGACGGTTAAGAGGTATGACCTTTACAAACAAACAAAATTTCAAGTTCCGAATTCAAGGAAATATTCCAATCAGTGGTGAATCCAGAAAAAAATTTCTCTAACCCTTATACAGTCCCTTGAAGTATTACAAATATGAAGTATATGATTATGCAAAAATGACATATCAAGGTTAATCCACCAATGATTCCAACGTCATTTGAAAATATAAGAATGCCTTCATGCCATCACGATAACCCCCGATGTTTGCTTGAAATTAGAGGGTGTTATCACTACCTACAAACTATGGTAAATAATACTATACCTCCAGTTGTATTATAATTAGCATTGTACAACCACTATACATTTACCCGAGCTTATGGGTAATTTTTCTGAGATTTTCTAAAGGTTTTTTTTTTTTTTTTATTATGTTTAAGGGGATGAGTTCAGATACTTTACCGTATAACTCAGATTCTTTTAAACAAAACTCAAAAACTTTAGTACATAGCTCGGATTCTACATCATACAACTGGTGGTGTAGTCTACCAACTGACAAACTATAACCCCTTGGACGGAATCAACCATTTTCAATAACATATGGACTTATCCACAAACGACGACCGGTCTAGAATATTTTAAGAGAATAAAAGCTGATAGCTAATTTACTCACATTAACTTCTCATTATATGCAAATGGTGGAAGTACTAACTAAACATTTTGACTGATATACAAAGAAAAACAACTGCCAATCTCGGCAACTAGGCTTAATTTTTTTGCTGAAATCATTGCAATTACTCTCTGTCCAAGTGAATAGTTTACATTTGCGTTATTTTTTGAGCGGAAAATAAAGCAAATGTGAACTATTGACGGGAACGGAGGGAGTACCAATCTAGAAACCTTATGGCGGCTTTAGGCTGCCGGATACTTCCGGATTATCGACATAATTATCAAACAAATTGTAGACCAAAATAATCAGGGCTACACCGTCAAAATATTGACATAATTATCAATCAAACCGACTATAATATAACTAATTCACATGAAAAAATTGCCTTTTTTCATTCAACTATCAATATTTGAGCAGATTTGATAATTGGTGTTAAATTCGACAATTAATTGTCTAAAAGGATACAGAAATTATATAATCGTCATGAATGTAAGGAGAGAAAAGCTAAGAAAAATTGAGAAAATGTAGAAAAATGCGAAGAAATACATACATGAAATTGGGACAAGCTTTTTAGCTTCCGAGCTTGTTTGGAGAACAGGAAGCCATGAAAGAGACACAGCAAAACCTTAGAAAAAAGAGTTCACAGTGAGACTTATTTTGGGCTTTGTTTTTTTCCTTGACGATGTCACAATGTCTATAAAAAAAAAAACAATTTCCAGCCCATCCAATTTAGGCACAACTCAACTTAGGCCCGGTTTTCTTGGCTGAAAATAGCTTAACCAAATTTAATGAAGTTGAATTGAATTGAAATGAACTAAGATGAGTGAAGCTGAACTTGATCTAGTTCAGCTTCACTCACTTCGGTTTAGTTGAGCTTCGTTCAGTTGAACTCATTTGTTCACAAATTAACTCTTATTTCAGTTTAGTTCAGTTCACCTCAGCTCCATTAAGTTAAGTTCAGTTCAGTTCAGCCCAGCTCAATTAAGTTAAGTTCAGTTCAGTTCAGTTTAAGACATTAAGTTCGGTTTAGCTAAAAAGGGCCTAAGAAATTTAATCCCAGTAATTTGTGAAGAGATGAACTGAACTGAACTGAACTGAATAGAGCTAAGTTAAACTGAAATGAGCCGAAATTAAGCCAGAAAGAACAGAGCCTTAATTTGTGAGGAGATGAGCTGAATTTAATTGGAGGAAGCGGAATAGAACTTAAATGAGCTGAAATTAAGCAGAAAGAACAGAGCCTTACAGAAAATGAAACCATTTGTGACTAGTAAAACTGACGAACGAGTTAGTCGTGTTAGGTTTGAGGCCTTGAGTTAAGTCGGTCTGAGGGGTTGATATATTTTTTTGTAATACCCCATGAGAAGTGAGGGAGTTGTTCCACATAAGAAAAATAAGGGGTTTGTGAGAAGTTTGTAAGAGATTTCACCCACCATTTAGTAACAAGACCTTCTACTAGTTTTAGCCCGTACAAAAAATGCACGGATTTGACATATACTATTCTCAAATAATAATACAATAATTTAATATATAGTGTCAATAATGATAAGACTATGTTACAAATTATGCTTTGGATATAATTTCACGTGATTGAATATTAAAAATACTTTTAAATTCAAAAGTATTGAAAATAAATGATGCATAATTATTATTTAAATGCTTGTGACATGTTGATATAAGTCGTTATGTAAATTAATACTTATAATCTGAAAGTAAAACGAACCATAATCTGAACA
>LHUT01003517.1:3159-15688 GCA_001412135.1 Silene latifolia subsp. alba
CTTTGATTTTTTTTTTCTTTTTTTTTTACCTGCAAGACCATGTGCTCTTTTATTAAACGATCTAGGAATAAAACTAATAGCTAAACAATGAAAAAAAGCGGCCACCTCAATAACATCCTTTAGTAGCGCTTTAAGAAGATGATGTGTTCGTTCAATCCCAGCTAGCTGATAGACAATAGAAATGCAGTCCGTAGAGATCTCTAAGTGTCGTATGCCTTGTTCCTGAGCCCATAACATAACCGCTAACACCCCCAATCCCTCAGCTTGTAAAGGTGACTCCGCTCTAATCTTCCTCACCTCACTGCAACATCTTTGCCCATTCCCTAGTATACCCTCCCAACCAATCCCCGCTTTCTCAATCCCCCTCCATCCAGCATCCACCATAACCCTTACATAGTCACAATTTCTTATTTCACCCACAATACAAACCGGTTTACTGTCTCTGATCCACGGCATATTATCCATTCTTGATATCCCTGAGGAAACCATTGTAGTGATTACTTCCTTATCACTCGCCTTCATCGCCTGATCTGCCGTCCCAACCAATTGTGCCCATAAATTATAGAACATTAGTGGATGGAAGGTCAAACCTTGGAAGAGTATTTTATTCCGTATACTCCAAAGGCACCAAATCATCGCCAAAAACCGGACCACCCGAGCGTCTCCACCTTCCAATTTTCCTAAATACGAAATCCATTCAATTAGCCATTTCGTAATACACATATGCGAGCCCAATTCAGCATGTATTCCGAGCTCTGAACAAGCCCATAATCTTCATGACACAGGACAGTCACGAAATAAATGTTCCATCGTTTCCATGCTCATATCGTTTGTCAAACATAGCTTGCAATTTGCGTCAATCCCAATATTTCTTTTCCTAAAATTGTTTCCTACCGAAAGAGTGTTTGTTACAATTTTCCAGACCAGGATTTTCCATGTCTGAGGCCCCGGCAATTTCCATAATTTTCGCCTGCAAAACAAGCGTAAGTCCTCCCCTATTCTAGCCTTGTCTTTGTCCGACCCTCGACGATCTATAAAATCCTCAAATATAACACCATATCGACTCTTTACACTATACTCACCATCATTGCAATGTAACCAATACACCTCATCCCTTATTTGCGAATTGCAAAAAGGCTTAGATAAAATTAAGTGTGCACTTTCTTCCTCAAAAATTTGTCTAACAAAAGCTTCATTCCAAGCTCTCCTCCCATCAGCCGTATTTATAGTCAAGTCCTTAACCGTCATGTTCCTTAGCGCCGCGAACTCCGCATCCAATACGCTCAGATGTGGTTCCGGACAGTGTCCTCCCACCCAATTATTAACCCACACATTCAAGCTTGAATCCAGACCATGCTTCCATCCTATGTTCTGTCGTACCATAGTCAGACCATGTAGGATACTTTTTGCCCCCCATGACAAATTGTTACCATAATTCAGTGCTAAAGATTCCGTGATCGCCCCTTCCTTTAGCAATTTTTTACGAAAAACCTTTACGAAATAGGATCCCGAATCTGATAAAATTCTCCACCCATGTTTAGCTAACATTGCTTGATTCAGGCATTCAATGTTTCAAATTCCCAGCCCTCCCTCTCGCTTTGGCAAGCTTAGGAATTTCTTACTACACCAGTGAATAGACCTCCCTGATTTACTACCCGCCCACCAAAAATGTGCTAATAAGGAGTTAATCTTATTAGTCACACTTACCGGTATTTTAAATACCGATAGAACATAATTAGAGAGATTTGAGAGGACGGAGGAAATAAGGGTGAGCCTTCCCGCTGATGATAGAAAAATCCCATTCCAAGAGGAAATTCTTTTCATGACGTTGTCAATCAGGCTCCTGAACAGCTCATGTTTAGATCCTTGAAACTCAGTAGGTAATCCTAGATATTTTCCAAGATTTTTCTTCCCTTTTATTCTTAACGTCTTCATCACATGTCGTGCCTTAAGTAGCGTAGTACTAGGGCTGAATAAAATTCCTGACTTATCATCATTCATGACTTGTCCCGAGACCATACAATAGTTGTCCAAGATGGTCTTTAAAGACTTTGCTGAGTTGTTATTATCATGGAGGAAAAACACTGCATCATCCGCAAAGAAAAGATGCGATAAAGCCTCCACCCCTCGACACAAAGTGATTCCTTTCAAGAGCCCATTCTTCTGCGCATCAAGAATATTCAGAGACAGCGCCTCCATACAAAGGACAAACAAATATGGCGACAAAGGGTCCCCCTGTCTTAAACCACAAGTCGGCTTGAATAGTCTTAAAGGAGCTCCAGTAAAGAGAACCTGATAAGAGACCGAAGAAACACACATCATGATCAACTTCACCATTCTGGACGGAATTCCAAACTTTTCTAAGACAGCCCGTAGAAAATCCCATCTTACACGATCATATGCTTTACTCATATCTGCTTTAAAAGCATATCGGTCATTCTTCCCTTTCTTATGCGAATTGATTTTGTGGATAGCTTCATGAGCTAATAAGACATTATCCGAGATTTGCCTTCCCGAAATAAAAGCATTCTGGAATTCCCCTACCAAGTATTTCATCACATTTGATAGACGGTTCGTGATACACTTAGAGACAATCCTCATAAAAACGTTGCATAAGCTTATAGGACGGTAGTCACTCACACCTTCTGGATTATCACATTTCGGAATCAAGCAGATAAAAGTCCTATTCATTTCTTGTAAAACTTTCCCGGAGTTAAGAACAGAGAGAACCGCCTCCGTGACATCCCTCTTGATGACGTGCCAGCATTTTTGATAAAAAACTGGTGGAATCCCATCTGGCCCTGGGGACTTATAAGATCTCATTTGAAAAACCGCCGTACGCACTTCTTTAGCTGTATACGGTCGAGTTAGCATATCACCATCATCACTTGGAACCGTTTGTTGTACATTACCCAAGAAGGACTCAGTAACTCGGTTCCAAGTTTCACTATCCACCCGTAATTCTGGATTATACAAGGAGAAATAGTAATCATGAAACATACTCCCTAAAGTGCCAGAATCATAAACCCAATTACCCACATTATCTTTCACCCCTAGGATGTAATTTCGACCCGCACTTTTACCCAATTAAAGAAGTATTTAGTACACGTATCTCCATCAACCATCCATTTTAACTTAGCACGTTGCTTCCAAAACACTGTCGATGCCTTAGAAAATTCACGTACTTCTTCATTTGTCTTTGTATATAACTCGTCACTACCATCATTAATAGCGATCTCAATACCTTTTTCTAAAGTATTATCAAAGTCATCCCATTTCTGTTTCCACTCCATTCTCTTATCCAAAGCCCATTTCTTAACCCGATGCCTCACCCTTGATAATTTCCTTGCTACTCGAAAACTAGGCGTACCCCAAATTTGATGTCGCCAAATATCCTTAATAATGTTGATACTTTCCTCATACTCTAAGACCCATGCATCCAACTTATAAGGCTTTTGCTTATTATTTTTTATCAACTGTAAATCAAGCTCAATAGGAGCGTGATCCGAAATTTGAATTGGGTAATGCTTGATTCCGGTATTAGGAAAGACTGAGAGCCAATCTTTTGATCCAAGTGCACGGTCAATTCTTTCATACACTCTTTTCTTTCCTTTTCGATTATTACACCAAGTATATCGTGGCCCTTTGAAGGGTATATCCACCATTTGATTCGTGATCCGCCAAATATTGAAATCATATGCTCCCGTTATTGTTCTATTACTGGAGCTCAACTTATCACTTTGATACTCAACTTGATTGAAATCGCCCACAATTAAGAATGGATATACCAGTTTTTGAAGACAGTCTTCAAGTTCCTGAAGAACCGGTCATCGTTGATGACAATATGGAGAACCATAAATAAGCACCAAGTACCATAAACGTCCTTGACATTTTTCTACTAGCAAGACGATAAAATTATTACAAGACAAAACATGGCTAATTCTTGCCTCATTTCTCCATCCTACCCACAACCCCCTGGCACTGCCATTAGCATCTATTCCCAAATTATTCGAAAAACCAAAAGGCCTAAACAAAGGGCCAATACTACTTACACTACACTTAGTTTCAACAAGAAAAACAAAATCATAGTACGTACTACTTAGCAGCGCTCTTATTTTGGGAATTGTAGGGGCAAGCGCATTCTTTAAACCCCTACAATTCCAGGTGAGACCTTTCATGAAAACGAAGGAGGTTGAGATGGTCCAACCTCCGCAAAACCGTCAATGGTACCAGCTACAGAAGAATCAGATGAAACTTCAATCTCCATATCAGTAACTGCCAGCCTAAAACCACCACCCCTTCCCTGTACTCCAGACCAAGTCCTTCCAGCAGGCCACCTTTTTTTAGCAAGGTGGATCAAGTACTCCTTGGCCTTTCCAATAGTCATATCTTTAGGAATGAGTAAATCATCCACCTGTGTGCAACACTTTCTCTTTTTCCCAGCAGTAATAGCATCCTTGTATTCTTCATGAAACTCAGATTTATGGTAACAATCAGCCGTCCCCATGAAACTATCAGAAATGCTTGAAGCTTTCTTCTCACCATCCACTGCAGCAATCAGAGTTGATGATGGTTTCCCATAAACTGGAACATCAAACAGCTTCACCTGAGAAGGTGCCACACCATCATTGCCCATATTATCTCCCTGCCCCTCCAATTCCAAAACTGCTTTACCCTTACCAGCTTCTAACACCTCAACCAGAGGCTTGACAGACGCTGAAGCAGCTTCCAGCTCTAAGTCCTTACGTATGATAGCCATAGGAACCACAGAAAGATCCAATCTGTCCTCAGTTTTTGTTAAATCAGTTCCTCCTTCTGTCCCACCCTCCTGTAACCCACCCTCCTGTGTCCCAACAGTCAGACACAGATCAGTGTCAGGCTGCACCCTTGGACCCTGCACCTCAGTGTTATTATCAGAGCTTGAAATTAAATTTATAGCAGAGCTATGATGGAAAAGAGAAGACTCTTCAGACGTATTTCCCAAGTCCCCCTGAAAGACCATCCAACTACTGGGATAAGAGTCTGATTCTCCATCCCCTCCAGCCTGCTCCATACCCACATCTCCTTCTTTATTTATATCAACCTCAGAATCTGAACTTATCATAATTGCATTATCATAATTAGTCCCCTCACCTGCTCCCACATCAACCCCAGCCTGCCCTGCACCACCCACATTTTCCCTTTCATAGTAATGATAGACAATTGGAATCCCACCAGGGGGAGGGTCAAATGTCTGGTTATAACCACGATCATCATCAAGAACCCTAGTCCACTCATGGTCATCCTCAATTCTAAATAAGATAGCCTCCTGAATTCGCATGTCACGATCCAGAACCCCCCTTTGATTTCTTGGTCCTGCAAAGATCACATACGGATCATTAACTTGTAACTGCTGCAAAACCCCCTGCACATTTGATGGATTCACATTTGGATTAACATTTGGAATTAGATCAAACTCTTCTCCATCACTATAGTACTCTTCCTGATTACCACCACTACCTTCCCCCATCAACCATCCACCTGCACCAGGTGGTCCTGACACCGGGCCCTGAGTATCATTCCCACCCCCCACAGTGACATTAACATTAACACCATTTGCAGTCAGTTTCACACCCCCCTGATTATCCATCTGATTTACCCCCACATTAACCTCCCCCATCACAGTATCTTGCCCTTGACCATTTCCCTCATCAGGTTGTTGCACTCCATTATCAGGCACATCAATGCCCCCTTCCTCTCCCAAATGCACAGCACCTGCTCCCATCTGAAAAATGACCGGTCCTGCAAATGGTTGAGCTGTTACTGCAAAGCTCATACCAGGCAAAACACAGCCACCTGGCGTGGTCCCCAGATCAAAGTTTACCGCCCTTTCCCTTGCCTGCCTTCTTAGCCCATCAGTTGCCAACCTTGCATTACCCAGTTGCAGTCTTGAAGATATGTAACGAGTAGTGGATGGAGTAGCCCTCAAGTCCAAGTTGAACATAGTGTGGTTACTATGTGCTTGGAAAACCACAAAACCCCTTTCCACCGTCCTATCTAGCATTGAGTTTACAGCTGTGACCACCGCATTCATACTCTCCCTACATTGCGATCCCTTATGACCCACCTTACCACACTTAACACAATATTTAAAAACTTCTTCATACTTAAATTGAACCCATAACAGATGACCATCATCCATGGCTAAAAAGAAACCCGGCATTAAGGGTTCATTCAGCTTCAAACACACCCTCAACCTTAGGTAATCATTCCTTGGTACAAAATCAAAATGCTCAACCTGATAATGATGACTTAGTAACTTTCCAGCAATATGCGCCACATGCATGTTGAGACATTCAAACGGCAAGCCACATACGCGAACCCACAACTCAGCATATGGGAAACGGACTGTTCTTGGCACCGTATCTGGATACCATCTTGCAAGGACCATCAAAGCACCATCTATTGTAACCGTAGTCCTTGCCAGCAAACCTTCTAAGTCATCTACACTTTCACAGTGGAAAACATAGATCTCCCCCATCCGGAATACAGATATTCTCCTATTTGTACTCCACTTCCTCCTAATAAGGTCAGTAATTAAATTAGCTTCAAATAACCGGTAATCTACCAGGAAACCCAAACAACAGTTTCCCCAAAACTCCCTTGATCGTCCTAATTCAGCAGGATCAACATTTATAACCCCCCCTGACCTAGGATACCTCCAGATGTTTGCATGCAAAGGATTCATAGGATTAAAATCCGAGTTTGGGTGAGGTTGATGAAAATTCTGATGATGATAAAAGTTTTGATGAACACCATCCTCATTCCCAACCCCCCCATTTCCAAAACGCCCAAACTGAGCTTCAAACTCCATCTTAGAGCTGGTTTGATTTGAAAAAAAAGGTTGATTATATTAATCAGATAAACAACTTTGAGAAGACGAGGAAGAAATGAAGCTGGATGGTCTGAACTTCCCCATCTCCTCAGCTTAAATAGCAATTAAAACCCTAATCTAAAAGAGAGGAAGTAGATTAGCCTCCCTACCTCCCCAATCCACAATAAAGAGAATACGATTTATTGGCGCAAATTTTTTGGAACTCTACAACAGTAGAAGCACCAATTAAGTTCAATAAAAGCCAATAATTGAATATATTAATGCTATTTTTTGGTTTATTGATATGTTAAACTGACAGAACTGTCAGATGGAAGATCTAGGGTTTTTTGTAAGCCCAATCCCCTTAAAAGCTTTTGTCAGTAAAAGAGTGA
This sequence comes from Silene latifolia subsp. alba, assembly GCA_001412135.1. Lineage (NCBI taxonomy): Eukaryota > Viridiplantae > Streptophyta > Magnoliopsida > Caryophyllales > Caryophyllaceae > Silene > Silene latifolia. Next base: position 10,405 of record LHUT01003517.1, read on the forward strand.
TTTTGGAAGATGAACAATCCAAGATCAGTACCCCAATTAACGGAGAGAAAACGTAATGATTAAAAGAAAGGAACTTTTAAAATTTTGAAGAAGGGAAGGATAAAAGGAATTGATCTAGGGTTCTTCAAAACCAAGGGAACCCCATATGCATAAAGATGTTGTTTGTTTTCTTTTAATTTTAAAAATTTTTTAAAGCTCTCCAAAACGAGAGAAAAATGAGCTCTCTTTTCTAGAGAGAGAAAAAAAGACAGGATAACGGAAGGAGATAGCTTAAAGTCTGTAGTATGTTGATATGATTTATTTATATGATGAATTAATGAGTATAAATGGATGATCACTGAAATTGCGCGTGGTGTATGTGTGCGTTGGGTAAGCATGAAGATGCCGGGAAAGTCAAGCAAGGAAGACTCAGTTCAAGTCCTTGATTAAGGAAATGACTTGGTTGATCATTTAGCACCAAAATGAGACCATGTTATTGGATGGTATCCAATCTCTATACTGAGCAACTCCAATGGTATACTTTTTGGACCTGCTTGCAATTTACCTAAATTGTCTAGCTACAACATGACCATTGGGGAAGAGAAAATATGGTATGCTTGAAAGCAGCCCTTGCTTACACAAGCTACATGCTAGAATTAAAAGGCAAAAAAGTACATGTAGAGAAAACATTGGAAAGTAAAGTACACAACCATTTTTCATTTGTGCGTGTAACTCAATTGCTAAAAAAATAGCAAATCCACCAAAATTTGTGGGGGAGTTTGTTTTTACTTCCAAAAAATTTGATTTTTTTGTTGCTACAATATAGAACGACACCTTGACCCTAGTGATACTCCATATATCATGCAACAACTACTTTTTTTTAAGAAAAAAATTAAATAATTTGTCAAAGCTACTTGTTTAATAATAACCTTATATAATAACATTANTTACATTTATATTATATTTAGAAGTACTACAATATTACGTTAGATGGAAAATTCTGATTCTCCGTTTAGTGAATATTTTCACTATTTACGAAATTCTTCCAATATCGAAAATCAAAATTCATCACAACAATTGTCAAAATTCCAAACATCGCATATTGGTCCAACTCCTCAAAACCTGATAACTACTAGCTCATATAATCAAGCTTATTTAAATCCAAATCCAATAATTTACCCACCCCCGAGTCACAATCACATTTTCCCTTTAATTACTGTTACCCACATATGGTTATGTCAAGCAGTGCACCAGGGCACTACCAACAACCTCCAACTTTGAGTGAACCTAACTTTGTTCATGAAAATATAAGACGGGAAAGTATAGGGGCATTTAGCATAAACCAAGAATCGTCTTGTCAAGGGTCGGGTGTACAAAGTGAAACTCTGGAAAATGAGGCTATACAAGAGGAAGTAAATGTTCAATCCAGTAAAAGTAAGACGGAGAAGTTTAAATTGAGCCAATACAATGATGAAGATTTATGCACGAGTTGGTTAAATTTCACTAATGACTCTATCAAAGGGACAGATCAAAGTAAGGACCAATACTGGCGAAATATTGTTGAATATTATAATCAATGAAAAAGAGAAGGTCCTTCGATCACCATTGAACAAGCTACAAATCATTGGTACAAAATGAGTGCCGATGTTAGCAAGTTCAATGGATGTTACATACAATTAACAAATAGTCACCTAAGCGGTCACGACGAAGACCTTTTAATAACCAAGGCCAAGGAGATGTTCAAATCACAAAACAAAAATAGAAAATTTTCTTATATACATTCTTGGAAAATTCTTCGAGTTGCCCGAAAATGGAAAGGGTTCGCTAATCCACAAAGCGGTTCCGCAAAGAGAACAAGAAATTTATCTTCTGGAGCATATACTTCATCTTCCTCAAATCCTAATATAAGTGAAGTTGATAACAATGTAGAAGTGGCAGAGGAACGACCAATAGGACAAAAGGCAGCTAAAGAAGCGACACGAAATAAAGGCAAGGCAAAAAAAGCTGCTAGGGCCATTGATGAGAAGTGGAATAATTATAAAGATATGCAGGATAAAAGACTTGCGTTATGTGAAGATGTCATTCGACAAAAAGATGAAGAAATACGTCAAAAGGATTTCGCAATTTTGTGTAAAGAAACATCAAATATGGATGAAAGAGCTAGAAAAAATCATGAGCAAATATGTGAAATAATTAGACAGAAGTACGGAATGTCATGATCAAGATTAGAATCATGTTCTAGTTAAGTTATTTTTTTACTCAATGAAGATATTTTTATTTCATTATGTAGTCATTAGTCATGATCATGATTAGAATAATGTAGTCTTAAATTAATGTAGTCGTTAGTCATGATCAATTAGTTTTTATTATGTAGTGATTAGAATAATGTAGTCTTATAGTAGTCATTATTCATTATGTTCTAGTACAAGCTAGCTTAGATTATTTTTTATGTAATAGTAGCTAGAGTCTCGTCGGAATTTAATAAAGCGGATATAAAAAAAAGTCGTTATAAAACTAGCCGTTACAAAAAAAAAAATGTAATAATAAAGCCGTTAAAAATTAGCCGTTATAAAACTAACCGTTAAAAAAACTAGCCGTTATAAAAAAAAACTAGCCGTTACAAAATAATTTCTATATATACAATCTTATTTCATTTCTTAAGACTCACTACCAAATTTTAAAAAAAACTCGTGTTTTTATTACTACTATATATTCTCATTATAATACTCAACTATTTATTTAAAAATGTCTCAAAATTCCGATACAATCAATTTTGATTTGGATAAATTTTTGGAGGAAGAATTATTTGATGAAAAACATGAAGAAATGGGGCGTTATATACTCGAACAATATAATAATCCATCACGAAACATTGTGCCTCGTGATCGAGTAGGTGGGGCTGAACGTCTATACAATGATTACTTCTCAACTACGCCAGTTTATCCGGATCATATTTTTCGAAGGAGATTTCGAATGAGAAAGGAGCTCTTTTGTCGGATCGTAGATGCCCTTGTAAACCACACTACATACTTTCAACAAAGAGTTGACGCAGCAAAAGTAAAAGGTTTGTCCCCTCTTCAAAAATGTATTGCTGCTATACGTATATTAGCTTATGGTACCCCAGCTGATGCTATTGACGAGTATATTAAAATTGGCGAAACCACGACTATAGAGTGTTTTTTTAAATTCTGTACTGCTATTATTGAAGTGTTTGGAGAACAGTACATGAGAAAACCAAATGCTAATGATGTCCAACGATTGCTTAAAATGCACGAGGAATGTCATGGATTTCCCGGTATGCTTGGTAGTCTAGATTGTATGCATTGGGCATGGAAAAATTGTCCAACAGGGTGGAAAGGACAGTATACGAGAGGTGATCATGGATATCCGACAGTCATGCTTGAAGCAGTTGCCTCTGTGGATCTATGGATATGGCATACATACTTTGGTGTAGCTGGGTCAAACAATGACCTCAATGTGCTTAGTAGATCGAATTTATTTCAAGATAAATTACAAGGTATAGCTCCAGAAGTTCGATTCACGGTAAATGGCATTGAATATAAGACAGGGTATTATCTCGTTGATGGTATATACCCTGAGTGGGCTGCTTTTGTTAAGAGCTTTCCACACCCCCGAGACCCAAAAAGACTTTTATTTAAAGAAAGACAAGAGAGTGCAAGAAAAGACGTGGAACGAGCTTTTGGAGTACTACAATCTCGTTTTGCTATAGTTCGTGGCCCAGCGCGTTCTTGGCATAAGAAGAGGCTCCATAATATCATGGATACTTGCATTATACTTCACAATATGATCGTCGAAGATGAGCGTCACACATATAGCAGAAACTTTTCTCAAGACAACTTTTCTTCAGATGCTGTCAATGATGTTCAACAAGGGCATAACATAGATTTTGAAACATATCTTGCGAGGGATGCGACAATCCGAGATAGGCTAATGCATCATCAATTGAAGGCCGACCTCATGGAGCACATTTGGACACATTTTGGAAACCAAAACTAAGATTTTAAATATGTTATATTTTTTAAATATATCTACTCGATCATGTTTTTTTTTATAGGTATTTTTGTCACTATTTTCTCGTATTTCTTTTAAAAAATAATTGTAGGCTCTAAATTCATGTTTAATAAAATTAAAATACTCGATGTGGTAAAATTATGCATCTTAAGAATTTAGTATATTCGTACCAAAAAAAATTAATATATATATATCATTTATGTGATTTTATGGAAAAATTATAAACTTTGGATGATATAAAATGTTGAGGTTGAATAATAATTAAAGTTGAAAAATTAATTTAATTTATGGGACCCATACAAGCTACATGGTGTTGTAGCTTACCACTAAACGACTTTGTAGCCGAAAAGCAGGGTTGCTTGAAAAGCCGAGTTGAAAATCCAAGCTACAAGGTGATGTAGCTATCCACTGGAGTTGCTCCTGTCTCATATACAATTATATAGTAATTAATAAAATAATGCTTAGTGGCTTACTTACATATAAAATAGTGGGGTCTCAAGCCTCGCAACTTTCCAGACAATTTAACGTTTTTTTATTGTTAAATTAACTTGAAAATTTTTCGTCTTCTAAACCTCATACTAAAGAAAAAACATAGTAATTACACTAAAGTTGACCTCGCGCTCTACCGCTGGATGGGTCATACTCCATAGAAGAGAATGTGAGAGGTTGTCCTCTAACAAAATTGTTACTCCATTGTTATTGCGGTTTCTCTAACCATTATATAAAATATAATTAAAACACTATTTTAATTTTTATTCCAAATTTAAAATCATTTTTTTATCACTATTCAATAGTCACGATCTAAAAAACCGAATTCGATATAGTTTAGTAAACACGACACAAATCAATAATCTACCCTCTACACTTAAAAAAACTTTCAACTCATCAAGTTATCGTATACTTCTATTCATATACTCCCATGAGTAAAATATTCCTCCTATTTCGCTATTTATTTACCTTTATTTTGACACAATTTTTTTTTTAAAAAAAAAAGAGAAAAGGAGACCATTTGGAGTTATTGTAAATGGATGACAAAAAGGATAATAATGGATGTCATTGAACATTACTCTATACCCATTAGAAGCATTCCCAAAATAAAATATAAACAAATGCATGATACACCTAAAAATAGTTAGGTAAACAAATAACCTGGATGGAGACGGTATATGATTTAAGAAAATTAGTGGTTTCTTTTATTACCATGTGATTATTTATTAGGAACAAAGTCAACAACTTAAAAATTTACAAGTTATTAGGAGATTGGGCCTATACT
>LHUT01003520.1:4218-15630 GCA_001412135.1 Silene latifolia subsp. alba
TCGAGTACTTTCCAGCGACAGTTTCCTGCTTTGCGCACTGAACTTCAAACGGCTGCCATTTCTTCGTTACTTGGGCAAACAGGGTGATTCCGGTGGCATTGGAAAGCTAAAAGGACAAAATTTCATCTCCAATTGGAATCACCTGAATATCTGTTGTAGAACTCGAGATATAGCTCTTCAAAGTAGGCACTAGCAATTTGAAGTTCTTCCTTTGCTCGCCTAGCTATCTTTCTTCTTTGCGCATCTCAAAATAGCTACATTCCCGCTCCAAATTCACTCTTCCTCCAAATGCATGCTAAATGGACGGTAAAAGGCTCAATTTCACTATTTTATGGTCTATTCCTGCAAATAGAACAAAACAAACCAAAGTAGCATATTCGGGGCATTTCGTAGCATAAAACTAAAATAATAGCATAGAAATACGTGCATAAAAAGGCCAAAAAGAAATATATAAAATGTACGTATCACTGAGAACCACCGGAAAAAAATAGGCTTGCAGGTAGCAGAACGTGGGAAGAAAGTACTGGAGAATATGAAAATCTTGCGTATAGCAGAACGCTGGTAGAAACTACTGTAGAATAAGATAACTTTGTAGGCAACAGAACGTTGGTAGAAACTGCTTGAGAATAAGCAAACTTTGTCGGCAGCAGAACGTTGGTAAAAACTGGTCGAGAATAATCTTGGGTTGGTCTCAAGCGAACTCTGCTTGTCGAGAAATGCATGGGCTGTAGATTGGCAATGAACTCCCGCTGGGGAATAAAATGTGTAATCCGTTGGAGAGAAAATAAACTTGGGCAAGAAAATACCAGAAGAAAACATCCGGAGAAAAAATATCTCCAAAATAGTTAGAGGAAATATCCAAGATGTGGAAGATGTGGAGACCAGATCCGCAAATAACGAACTTATAATGGCTTGAAAATGAGAACTGCTGCCAAATGAGCTAGGGAAGAGGCGCATCAGACTCAAGGCCTCAGGAAGAGGCACAACGCTTGCTGCGTTTTCTCGCGTGCCTGTCTACATCTGATAAAACAGAAACTCCACGCGGGTTTCTCCATTCCATTTCAAAACATATTTTTTCGTCTTCCCAACACAAAGAACCCAAAAAGATTCACCAATCTTATGCAAATTCGATCAAAACTCGCCACTAATCATGACTAATCCAGGTATGCATCTTAATTTTGATTTAATTTGCATTTGTACCTTGAATTAGGGTTTCCTTGCCAAATAACTCGAAAATTTGGGGCATTGGTCCCAAATGTTTTTTCGTTGTGGAATTAATACTAGAAATGGTTAATTGATCATGCTAGGAGCGTAGCCATATATTGGCTTTGAATTTCGTCAAGTTTAGACAAAATGCGACCAAAATGAGACGATCTTTTGCTAGACCGCTTTATAGGCTCGAAACTTAAATTAGTCGTAATTTTGTAAAACTAGATGTTTTAGAACCCTTTGATTATAGGTAAACTCGCTATCATGTCGGAATTTCAGTTTGTGACCGCTCCTTCGGGACACTTTTTGGCAAAGGGTATACTGTAGCCACGAAATGCTACTGAAATTTCGACTTATCGTCGATGCTCGGTATGAACTAGACACATGGAACATGGCTTGAACATATTTGTCGACTTGCTTGAGAACGCAGTTGAAAATGACTTGAAAATGGCTTGAAATAGCCTCTAAAATGACTTCATGGACTTAGATCTCGATCCCACCTCGGCCCTCGTGATTTACACGAGAGTCGTAGAGGATTTAGGTGAGGAGGAGAAGGTCCCCACGGGGGAAAATGTGAGGAGGAAAGGGCGTTAGCTCGCCCGAGCACCTGCGCGGGCTGAGAAATGGGATGGTAGGCATCTCATTTGGCCTGCGGAGAGTCACTTTTCGTACCGTACGACAAGGAGTATGGCGAACATTCGATTTATCTGAACATGACCTTATAATTTCCTTCTTTTCTCTCTTCTTACATTACTTAGAAGTTGACAAATATTTTAAAAAATAAACTGCAAGAGGTTGGCAATATGAGGCCGTTCTCCGGATATACGACCATGATGGTGGCCTTTCAGAGGTTTTGGAGGAGGTTAGCGTACTGGCCGATCGTGTTTTTTTTTTGCAGCCGTAAATAAAGGTATCGTACCCATTCATAGCCTTACATGCAAAACTATGAGCAATACTATTAAAAGACCTAGCAATATAACAGCAAGATAAATGGTGAAAGGAAGAATAGAGAGAATGAATGTCGTCAAGGATTTCTCTAACGAGATGATGTGCTCTCATAATCCCAACAAGGTGACAAAAAAGTGGTAGGCAATCTGAGGAGACCTCCAAATGCCAAAGACCTTGTCCCTTAGCCCCATAGTAGTACTTCTCAAATAGGCCGATCGTGGTGAGTATCTTCTACCTTTGTTTTTCAGAATGATAACTTTCTTGAAATCGACATTTAGAAATGACAATCTGAACATGATTGGAGATCGATGTGGTAGGCGTCAAGCCTCCAGCTTTCTAAGAGACGCTACAGCAGGCGGGCCTAGCTGGTACGATGACGTCAATGGAGATCCTATCCTTTTATGAGTCTGTGACAGAGGCTAGACTCGACGAGTGGCAGCACGTAGTGAGAAGGGTAAGCCCCCAGTTTAGACTTCTTTTATCTCTTTTGATAATAAAATTTTGATAACATGTAAGAACATGACAATAAACCCATTTGAAAAATCAAAATGTAGGTGGCGCCATCGGAGATGCGGAGATGTGGAGGTGTGGACACAGCCACCCGTGCCACGCCCACCCGCACGTTGGTTTCGAGGCGGAGACACTTCTCTGACGGAACTCCGGCACGGGGCCAAAGCACGTCATAGGCCGTTACCAATTTGAAAGGCATTGAAACTGGTGAATGGTTTGACAAGCCTGCATTTGTGGAGTCCCCACCAATTTTTATGGAAAACTAGAACCGTTCGAATACTTCGCGTCATGTCAAGACACAAAGTAGTGACATGAACACTAAGAAATTCATTACCCTTAGCATTCTATGTCTAGAATGACTCTCGTGATGCCAATGAACACGGATGTTCACAGAGATCTTGAGTAAGGGGTGAGGGTACATATTGGGAAGTTCTTTTATTTAAACACCTAATCCCACCCGCCTCGATTGCGACCTCTACTAATGCTAAGGGAAGTTATTTATAGTTGATATGTTGTCAGTTGTATGCATACAATGCAACATCCACGGATTAATCTTAGCATGTGAAATTAGACTATGTTGGTAGGCAAGCAATTTAGCACTCAATTAAGTCGAGATTGGAATTTAGGTTAATTACATGTTAATGCCAAATATGTAAATCATAGAAGAACGATATAAAAAGACAATAAAATACAATAGATAAATTACAATCGATTACAATGAATTTATGTCATAAATATGCTCAAAAGAGATTTGAAAAGAAAAGAAAAGCAGAAAAAGAAATAAAAAAGGAAAGTAGGAAAATATGTCGAATTAAGAGCGATAATATGAATAATAGTCGATTAGAAACCTAAATTAGAAACCTACGTCAAAACGAGAACGAGTCCAGAGGCAGAAGCCAGCCCAAAACAGGCGCTGCAACTGGTGCGTCCTGTGAAAGAGACGCATCACCTGTTGTGGTTGTTCTAGAGCTGGGTTCTGTACAACTTGAGTAAAAGTAATTTAGTCAGTTCATATATGCCAATAACGTCACAAGTCAGATTAAGGATCAAATTAAACGAGATATTACATTGGATTACAAATATAAGATCTCGGAATTGATTTTATATACAAAACTCGAGTTAAAGACGGTTAAAAATAACAACAAAATAGAACGAAATATGTAAAACAAAGAGGAATATGTACAAAAGACGAATTCTAGGGACTTGATATGGATAAACCGCGTCTCTTAAATCCAGTTTAAATTTATGACGAAAACCCGCAAATATTGATTATAAGAGATTTAAGTCGTAAATTATTGAAAAGGATTTATAAAAACTAAATAGAAAATTATTGGACGAAATAAGATGAAGAAAATGAAAAACGAAAATAAAGGATGACATAAACTCAAGGAAGAAGAAGAAGTATAGCACTTGAAAGCAGCCTCTGGAATTGGCGCAATAGATGCTGTGGCCTTTCCAGAAGACGCATCAGTTAATGCGATTCTTCCCTACGTCGTTTCTCTGCTTTGTCCGTCAAAAGGTTTAAAAAGTGGATTTTAAAAGACGGTTTGAGCATACTTATGATATAAATCCTTACATGTGTTATATACAGAAAAATAAAATAAATAAAATTGGGATTTACACCCTCAGACTTACATGTTTGACGAAATGAGATTGACTAAGTTGTCGTTTAGGGATTTCTCGACTTTATGTACGGATTAAACTGCCCGTCAAAAGGATTTAAAATAGATTGAGTAGATTGCTTAGGTGGAGTTAGTCAAATTGGTCGGTCTATGAAATGCGACTGGTACTCAGAATTTTGAGCTTACGTGGTCGCATAGAGCAAGCACGTTGGCGTCGAAAAGCAAGAGCGCGGTCTTAGAATGCAAAGGGAGAAGAGAAGGGCGGACACTCGCGTGAAACATATGTGAAGCGGAGGTCTCTATTTATACTAATCACGTGGAGAATTTAGATAAAAGTGGGATTAAGAAATAAATCTGGAAGAAATCTGGAAACAGAGAAAAAAACAGCCCAGGAAGAGGTGCAGTAAGAACTGCGACCTTTCCAAGAGGCGCAGCTCCTGCTGCGTTTTCTCTTAGGTGATTTCCTCCTCAGAAAGAATTATTTCCGTGGTTTATAATAGGAATTAGAGAAGAAGTATGCTATCTTATTCCGCAAAGAAGATGTAATAAAAGATAAAATTTAGGAATAAACAATCCAAAAAATTCTATAATATTCCGATTCGGTTTTAAGACGGTTTTAGAAAATGGTAACGATTTTTGACCTGGACTCCAAATATACTCTAATTACAGTCAAAACGACCGTATCAGCGCGTTGATGACAACTATGAGGTTGACTCAGCTATTTGAGCTATCACGTGTCGACAAAGTTACAAAATGTCATAAATCGTTTCGCGTGATTAAACATGCACCCAATCATCACTGCGTGGTTGGCGGGAGGTGCAGAAACGAGATGTCTACAGAGCCCCAACTTTGATTGAGGCATGGACAAGGCAAAAGTCAAAGTATATCCCCAGGTCAATCGAAGATTACAAACTAAAGACTATGGCGACGCGAGGTGGCTCAAGGGGCCTGAGGCAAGGACCTGTCGCCGGAAACATTTTCGAGTCTGTCGACTATCAGGGAGGGTCGTTTAAAGTCCATTAGACTACATAAGAAAGCTCGCCAGCCGTAAGAAGAAACCATAACCGGACCTTCATAGGGATGACAACATCTGATTTCGACAGCGGAACGTTCAGAAGAAATCGCTGGGGACAAAGGCGCGACTTTCTGAGAACCACTGGAGACGAAGGCAGGACTTTCTAAGAACTGCCGAATAGAAGGGCAAGCCTTTCTGAGAACGGCAGGAAAAAATAATTAATCTTCATAGAAGGCAGGACTTTCCGAGGACTGCTAGTGATTAATAAGCCAGGACTTTCCGAGAATAATAAGTCAGGGCTGCTAGAGAAGACGAGACTTTCTGAGAACCCGCTGAAAATAATCAACTTGGTAGAATGCGGGACATTATGAGAACCGTTTGAAGAAACTTGAATTTATAGAAGGCAAGACTTTCCTAGAACTTCTGATAATAATGAATTTGGTAGAAGGCGGGACTTTCCGAGAACCATCAAAAAATAATCCGCTTGCATCGTCTCAAGCGAATTTGTACTTTGATTAATAAATTTATGGGTTGTATAGCAGCAATGAACTCTCACTGGGGAATAAAATATTGTAACCGCTGGGGAAAATGTAGATTGACTGGTTGAAGAAATACGCAGTAGGAAATATATGGAGCGAATATACTCTACGCACTAGAGGAAATATCGAAAAGGGGGAAATTATATAGCATGGGCCCACCAATAACGAACTTGTAACGAATTGAAAGCAAAAGCTGCTGTGAAATGTGTTGGATAAGAGGTGTAGCAGGTATATAGCTTGGGGAAGAGGCACAACAAATGCTGCGTTTTCTCCTGAGCTCATCCATACTTGAGTAAAATAGAACTCAGCGCGAGTTCTATACTCGTTCAAACAAAAACTTTTCTTCTTCTTCTTCTTCTTCTTCTTCTTCTTCTTCTTCTTCTTCTTCTTCTTCTTCTTCTTCTTCTCCTTCTTCTTCTTCTTCTTATTATTATTATTATTATTATTATTATTATTCGACACAACAAAAAAAAATCAAAATCCATCAAATTTGGATCTTAACTCGCCATAAATTATGATTAATCTAGGTATGCATCCCGCCTTTGCTTTTAATTTGCACTTGTAGCTTGAATTAGAGGTAGAAAATTAGGTTTTTTGCCTTAATATGTCGAAAAATTGGGGGTTTCATCCCAAACGAATATGTCCCTTGAAATTGACATTAGAAATGTGTAATTGAACATGCTAGAAGTGTAACCATGTATTCATTTTGAATTTTGGTTGAGTATTGATAAAATGGAACAAAAATGAGAGGATATTTTGCCATACCGCTTCAAATGGCTCGAAAATGGTCTTTTACTAGTCGGTTTTTGATAAAACATGATCTTTTGGAATCCTTGGATGATGGGTAAACTTACTATTATCTCGTAATTTTAGTTTGTGACGGGTCTTCGGGGACACTTTTTGCAATGGTCTAGGCTTGTATTAACGAATTGTTGCCGAAAATTCAGCTCGTGGCCATGACTAAGCTTGAACTAGACACGTAGGAACGTGACCTTATCATATTTGTTGACTCACTCGATAATAGTGCAGGAATGGCTCGAAAAAAGGCTTAAACGGCGTCTTAAACACTTTGGTTTGCCCTTTTTTGCAGAGGACGTGCCTCCTACTTCAGGGTGAGACCCTATGGAGGTGGATATCTTGGTTCTTCCATTCAAGGATAGCACAAGAACAAGAGAGAAAGGTGATCTCTCTTGTGCCCATAAAACCGAAATCACCAATGTAAGAACATGATTTCTCCTCTATTTTATCATTTGTTTGCATGCATAAAATCCGTATTTAATTTTATGACAAATTAATTTATAACATATATGAGTATGTTAGTGTATATAAATCTACTTTTCCTTCACTTCCCCCCTAAAAAAAAGAAAGAAAATGAAAAAAAAAAGTAAGTGTAAAGATGTTGAAAATATTAAAAAAGTGAAGGAGCGAAATGATTCCCAAAAATAAAAAAAAAAGAAATGAAATGAGTAAGTGTGCTTGTGACGAAATGTGAAATGACGATATCATCTCGAAAAGCGAACCCCCGTCTGAATTGGATTCCGCGGCGAAAAAGGAGTAGAAATTTGGTAAGGAAAGAAAATTTACGAACTACAGGAATAGGAAACAAAAGCTAAAACCGAAATAGGAAAAATCCTTGCGGGTTTAATCAGCGAATTAGGCTGGGGAAGGGGCGTAGCAATAGTTGCAGTGCTTCCGCGCAGCTGTTGCTACGTTATTTCTTGAGTTGGTCTCTTCCTGAGCATAATTAAGGAAGGCCTAATAGTATAAATAAAGGCCTCGGGATAACTTCTATTCTCACAATTCTCCCTTCTATTACTTCGTAGCTTATCAAATATATAATTTTTCTCGAAAAAAATATTTCCAAAAAAAATGGATACTTTTGAAACCCGGCTCAAAGAATGGATGAACGAATCTTCTAATGCGAAGAAGCATGAGATGGGTATTTTTAGATCAGTAACAAGTTTTAAGTAAGTAAAAGTGCTAAGACCAATTCTTGATGCTTGTCTTTCCCGGAGGCGAAATTTGTCCTTTTCCCGAAGAATTTGCAGCGATTGGAGGGTGGGATATACAAAATCTTCCGGTGTTTCCATCCAGTTCCGAAGGATATAAGAATAAATTTAGGGACCTTCTAGGACTGACCAGAGATGAGGTGGATCGTCTTGTAACCTCTAAGGGTGTACAAATGTTTGACTTTGTAGACCGTTTCATAGATAGGGAGACCCTTCCATTTCTTATGTTGCGAGGCATAGAGCTTTTGATTTTGCCTTCTTCACTGCTTTGTATTAAAGAGCCATGTTGATACGGAAATGAGAGCTGACCCGCGATTCTTGGGTATTGTCAAGCAAATGGAACTGCGCAAGAGCCCAGCTTGCTTGGTATTAGGAGAGACCATCTTAGGGTTGGATAACCGAAAGGCAAACCGTGAGCTCCCGTATCTAGGAAGTCCCATCATTTTACAGGTAAAACGATTCCGTCTTCTACCTTTTTCTTTTTTTCTTTTCGTTTTTTTTCGTGAGTCCGTAAGACGAAGGGGTATTAACATTTGTCCCTTTTTGTAGATTTGGCTGATGGAGAGGCTACGATTGATCGAGCCCCCAGTTGATGTGCTTAGATACCGATCACGATCGATCGTGATGAGGACGAGGTTATACATGGTGGACTTTACCCAAGTGTGCAACTATTGGGAGAACAAACTAATGAGCGAAGGAGGTCCCTTGATTAGGCGGATCGTCCCTTGGTGGCATCTCAGTTCCTACTCGATCTATTCGTGTCCCGCGCCTGAAGTTCATGGTTAGCATATTTTCGGAGAGGTTGATGAGGCAAGTGGGCATGAGGCAGAAAATTCCGAAACTTGACACCATACTGCAGATAACACTGGCGCACACCTCTGAGTCTTTGCGCGACTGGGCACTTCGTTGGGCCCAAAGGAACATGTGGTTTATATTTGTCCCAATTGGTTCGTTGTGGGTGTCAGATTCTTACTTGCAGTGGAAGAAGGCTAGCACCTCAAAGGAGCACGAGAAGCTAAGGAAGCATGGGCCAATTGACTGTAAGATCCGCGAGGTGGCGAAAGAGAACCAGAAATACTTGACGGAAGAAGAAGAAGAAGCTGGATTCCGAGTCGTCCGCCCGAAGAAGAAGCCAAGGAATGCTTCTGTTGAGAAGATGGTTGTGGATCGGAATGGAAAGACTAGGCCTCGAGAAAGACCATTGTTGATTAGGTAAGAGATAACGCAAGAGCGTCCCTCTCGAGGTCGAGATAAGAAGTATGATAAAAATAACAAAGGCAAAGGAAAGATGGAAGAATAGGAATAGCCTAAGTCTTTATTAGTATTTATTATTATTATTATTATTGTAATAAAGGGGGGTTTTTTTAGAAACCTAGCCTAGCATTTATTTCAGCATTTATTATCGGATGTATTATTTGGCGTATTACTAATAGATGAATAAACTGGTCATTTTAGTTAGAATAGCTAGTCTTTCTTGTGACGGGCTAATCCCGTCACAAGCTTGTGACTTCTCACAAAAAGGGAGAGGGGACAAGGTGGGGCACCCCTCATGTGCTTCCCACTCACCTTTCAATGGATATTTTGTGAGAGGAAACGATATCCGTCACAAGCTTGTGATGGATATCGCCGTCACAAATGAGATTTTGTGTAGTTAGAAACTTTAAATCAATTCCTTTTCTTTATTCTTTCGAAATTCAAGTGCCAAAGCAAATGTCCTTCTATTTATATTTTGGGATTAAAAAAAGTTGGGTTGGTATCCTGTGAAGGATTGCCTACGTATTCATTGAAAATGAAATCAAACCCAGAACGTAGTTCAAAATAGAAAATGTAAACGAATAAATGTTCGAAGCAAGAGCTTGTAATGAACGAAAGGAATAAGCAAGGTGCTTTACTTACTCTTAAGAATGCAAGTAAGTTATTCGATGATACTGAGGATAAAACAAAAAAAATGTCAAAATGCAAGAGCGAGGTGACACTAACTTCGAGGCCGGCTGGGGCCGTGTATTATGTGTCGCAGGAGCGGCACGTGGATCCCACGTGGCACGTTTTTTAGGTCTATTCTAAGGGTAATATCGCTTAAGTTGGTCTAGATTAGTCAGATTTGAAAACTCATTCCCGTCTAGGTCTATAATTTTAACCGCACCCCCGAGAGTATAGATTTGACTAGATAAGGCTCCGCCCAATTAGGCTTGAATTTTCCCCTTGGGTCGACTGGTAGAAGAGCTCGGACGGATTTAAGCACTAGATCTCCCTCTTTGATGTTTCGGGGTTTGATCTCTTGTTGAAGGCTCTCCTAATCCGCGTCTGATATGTCTGAACATTATGCAAGGCACATAATCTTCGNGTATTAGGAGAGACCATCTTAGGGTTCGATAACCGAAAGGCGAACCGTGAGTTCCCATATCTATGAAGTCCTATCATTTTACAGGTACATGCTCCCGTCTTCTTTAGTTTTCGTTCTTTTTCGTTTTTTTTCGTATTTTTCGTTTTGTTTTTCCTTTTTGTTTTTTTTTGTCGTGAACATGTGAGACAAAGGGGCACTAATACTCGTCCCCTCTTGCATATTTGGCTGATGCAGAGGTAGTGATTGATCGAGCCCCCAGTTGATGTTCTTAGATATCGATCACGATCGATTATCACAATCGATTGTGATTAGGACAAGGCTATACATGGTAGATTTTACTCGAGTCTGCAATTACTGGGTGAACAATCTAATGAACGAAGGAGGTCCCTTGATTAGATGGATCTTCCCTTGGTGGAAACTTAGATCATTGACAGGAGTATCATCCAGAGAGGTTGATGAGGCAAGTGGGCATGAAGAAAAAAATTTTGAAGCTTGACACCGTTCTGCAGACGGCACTGGCGCACACTTCTGAGTCCTACCACGAATGGGCATTGCGTTGGGCCCAAAGGAACATGTGGTTTATACCCGTCCTAGTTGTTTCGTTGTAGGTGTCTGATTCTTACTTGCAGTGGGCCAAGGTTAGCACGTCGGAGGAGTGCTGGAAGATGAGAAAGCATGAGCCGAATGACTATAAGATCCGTGAATTCGCGAAAGAGAACAACAAATACTTCACTAAAGAAGATGAAGAAGCTGGATTCCGAGTCGTCCGCCCGTAGAAGAAGCCAAGGAATGCTCCTATTGAGAAGTTTGTTGTGGATTGAAATGGAAAGACTAGGCCTCGAGAAAGACCATTGGTGATTAGGTCGGAGATAACGCAAGAGAGTCCTCCTCGAGGTCGAGACAAGAAGTATGATAAAAATGACAAAGGCAAAGGGAATATGGAAGAGTGGGAACAGCCTTATGTTGGATTATGTGTCCTCAACAATAGTGCGATCACATGTTTAAATCTCATATTAAGAATACGTAAGGGATGATTCATTTATATAGTCAACTGATCAACATTAATCAGTAATGATCAGCTAACTAGAGTTAGACATTACTGTCGTTTGACGGTGGTGATCAGTTGATCCATTAAGGTCACACCTAAAGGACAATTCCCTTAATAGACAAATTGATTAATTGCATGACGATATAAGTTAATCAATTCCTTCTAATT
>LHUT01003521.1:0-15681 GCA_001412135.1 Silene latifolia subsp. alba
CCTCCCCTCACTCCCCCTCCCCTCAGTGGCCCTCCCCTTCCCTCCTAAAATTGTATCCAAACGGACCCTTAGGAAATATGAGAAATTTCCTAGGACTAGAGATTGCAAGGAATAATTCTGGTTTGTTAGTAAATCAAAGGAAGTTCACACTAGATATATTGAAGGATATGCATATGGAGGATTGCCTGCCTGCAGATTTCCCAATGCCAAGAGGGTTGAAGTTGTCAACTGATATAGGAGAATTGCTTGATAATCCAGAGCAGTACAGACATTTAATTGGGAGATTGCTATACCTGAACATGACAAGACCAGATATTTCTTATTCTACACAACATCTCAATCAGTTTCTTCAACATCCCAGAGTACCACACATGAAAGCTGCTTTACATGTTGTTAGGTATTTGAAGAAGACAGTCAACACAGACTTGTTTTATCCTGCTAATACAGTTCTGAATGTCACTGCCTATAGTGACTCTGACTGGGGGCAGTGCGTCTTTTCAGGAAGATCACTAAGTGGCTACTGCATTTTCATAGGGGATTCCTTGGTTTCTTGGAAGACAAAGAAACAAAAAACTGTGAGCAAAAGCTCAGCAGAGGCAGAATACCGTTCAATGTCATTTACAACATCAGAGACGGTTTGGATTGCTCAGTTGCTGACAGACTTGCAAGTTCAGGCGCCAAAACCCATCCCATTGCATTGTGATAACCATGCAGCACAACATATAGCTCACAATCCAGTCTTCCACGAACGCACCAAGCATCTAGACATAGATTGTCATTATGTGCGTGATAAACTACAAGAAGGTTTCCTATCTACTCATCATGTCAGAACAGGATTACAACTGACAGATTTAATGACCAAGGCATTAGGAGCTCAACAACATAAATTTCTCACTTCCAAGCTTGGACTCAGATGTAATGACTTGAGTCAAGCTTGAGGAGGGGATGTGAAAGTATAAGGAAGTCAATATTTGACTACATTTGTACTAGTAGTTAGTTGAGTCTACAACTATATATAGTAGCTCATGTAACAGATTACATTCACTAATTCAATAACTCTTTCTCTCTCTATAACTGTTTACTCTCTCACTATAACAAACTTCCTTATACTCAAGCTCACTCTTCATCACCATTAATGGAGGTTCTACATTCTTTACAATATCAATCCCTAAAACAAATATCCATCAAGTATATGACATTATAATTTTTCTACTCCCTAACAATTTGTATATATAAATGTATAAAAAAAAGGCATCAAGACTTTGAAACAATAATATTAATTTGTAAATAAAAGCATCCACATCTACCACTTACAAACATGAATAATTCCCTTGATGTGAGTTAACGCTAACATATTTAATCTGAATTGCCAAAAAGTCGGCCTGATAGAACCCGAAAATTTAGAAATTCCCAAACCCGACTCGACATAATACTAACTCGATAAGATTGATGACTCAACAATTATGAAGCTTAACATTAATCCAAGTGAAAGCAATTTAATGTTTAACTTGATATGTTGACTTAATAACAAAGTAATTAACCAAATAATGGTCGAAAACTAAACTTATTGGTAAGAGTTGAATTAGTATGATAAATAACTAGATCCATTCAGTTTCAATTCGAATCCGAGCCGCCTTCACACATCAACTGACCTCAAACAACCCGACTTGATATAGCCTGACTCAAATCCAACTCGATCTGAAAGGGTACGCAGTACGCTGATTGCTCAAACCGGTGTGACCAAAGCCTGATACGACTATATCTTGGTTGACGACGACCATGTTCGACTCGATTGCCACGTGAGTTCTACCAAATTTTTTATTCTCACAAATACAAAATTTGCCTTAAATTTATAATTACTTCATTTTATTTTTTTCTTCAACTCAAACCAAGAAAAACCCTAAACTAGTAATGAAAGAAAGACGCAATGAAAAGCCCAGCCACCTTTACCGTTTGTAATAACAAATCTCACTCACCTTCTCCTTCAATCTCAACCGTCCATCGCAAAATCCAACGGTACAGGTTTTCCCTTCACTTAACTCCTACTTCACTCCCTTCCCCCCTCTTCTCAAGCTCACTAATATAACAACCTCAAAACAACTACAATGGCGAAAACCCTAAATTCAAAGGATTTATCAAAAATCAATTAATTTAATTCCTAATCTTTTACTTCTTTTAATCTTCGCCGTTAATTTATCTTTTGTTTTGTCTAAAAAAAATTCAATCTTCAGCTCAAAAATTCGATCTTTTTCAAAATTTTTGATTTTTTTGTTTTATGGAATAATATGATGTCGATCAATTACGGTGATGAATTGATGGAAAAGTCTAGTAGTTATGAGATTTTTCGAAGTCCGTCGGCGCCGCCGACGGCTGCCGGTAGTTTTTACGGCGGAGGAGAATCTCTGATCGCCGGAGAAAGGAGAGAGGTTATAAGTGAGGAAGTTTTGAATGATCCGAATTACGTAAATTATTACTATTCGAATGTTAATTTAAACCCTAGATTACCGCCACCGTTGCGGTCGAAAGAGGATTGGCGATTTTCGCGACAATGCGGTGGCGGTGGCGGTGGCGGACTTGGTGGAATTGGCGACCGTAGAAAATCGATGAATAATAATAATAATAATGATAGTAATGGTAGATTAAGTGAGTTTAATGGCGGTAGTAGTTATAACAACGGTGTCGGAAATGTTAATGGCGTTAATGGTGATCAAAGTGAATGGAATGGTGTTGGATTGCCTGGGTTAGGAATAGGGTTAGGGTTAGGAAGTAGGGAGAAGAGCATTGCTGAAATTATTCAGGTAAAGATTTTGTAAGTAGATTGCTTATGTTTTGAAATCGTCGTTGGTAGAATTCCGATTTGTTATGTTTTAGTTGCGGTTTTAACGAATTAATTGTGTTTGCAAGGTGAATTTGGATTCGTTGTGTTTTAGTGGCAGACTGGCGGTATTATTGAATTAATTGTGTTTGCAAGATAAATCTGGATTTGTTGTGTTTCAGTCGCGGTTTTAGCGAATTAATTGTGTTTGTAAGGTGAATTTGAATTTAGGTTTGGCGGATTAATTGTGTTGATAAGGTAAATTTGAATTTGCTGTGTTTTAGTGGCTGGTTGTAGCAAATTGGCTTTAGAAGGTAAATTAGATTTCGTTGTGTTTTAGTCGCTGTTTTTGCCGCGAATTTATGATATTTGTATGGTAAATTTGAATTCGTTGTATTTTAGTCGCGTTTTTAGCAAATTAAATGTGTTTGTATGGTAACCTTGTTTGAGTCGCGATCTTAGCAAATTAATTGGGTTTGGAAGGTAAATTTAAATTCGTTGTGTTTCTGTTGTTTTAGTGTGTTAATGGTGTGCTTATAAGGTTATTGGTTTTGAGTTTGGTAAAGAGTGTTTTTTGGGTGATGTTTTGGTTATTTGATTGATCAAGTTGTTGGCTTATTTTGTTTTCTTGCCATGTATGTTTGATAGTGATAGTTGGTGATTGGTTGTGATTGTGATTAATCGACGTTAATTGTTTTTTGAACATAGAAAACGACATGTCAAAATTATATAGGGTTGATTTGGAGTATCTTTTATTAATATGCCACAAGCTATCACAAGGCGTTTGGTGTTATTTTTGCAGCAATTTTTGAAGGCAATGTAGGCAAAAATTGTTACGAGTAAAACATTAGAATAGTCAATCAATAGCTTTTGGTACTTAGTCTTTGGTTCGTAGTTTCAGTTTTGACCGACAGGGAGGGACTGGAATCATAATTTATCAGCTGCAGAGTGGCCGTAGTTTTATGGCATTGGTGATGGTTGATATCCTATGTCTTAAACCTTGATGCCGAATTAATGTTATTCATGAATTTGGTTTTTATCTCCATGTGAAGATGTAATTTGACGACCTTGTAGTCTAAGTATTTCTTTTGCCTCCAGCTCTAGTGTATTGCCTGATTCCTTCTGTATTTGTTAATTTAAAATCTGTGATTTTCCGGCAATTCGTATATGGAGTTGTCTTTATGTTGGATGTCATCGAGTATCAATATTTATGGAATGATTTTCTAAACCAGGATGATTTGAATAATTCCACCACTGCTTCGAGACTTCCTTTACGTCCAGCTAGCCGCAGTGCTTTTGACGAGAACATTGCAACTTCCGAGGCTAAGTTAGCTCCTCTTTCATCGTCAGATGCTGTACATTCTGGTGGAGATGTACAAGGCACTAACACTAGTGTCTCTGCTTCTCTCAGTTATGCTTCTGCTTTAGGTGCTTCCTTGTCTAGGAGCACCACTCCCGATCCCCAACTTGTAGCTAGAGCGCCAAGTCCAAGGATACCGACAGCTGGTGAGGGAAGGGTCAACTCTATGGATAAAAGGAGTGTCAATAGTCCAATTGCACTTCATGGCTCTTCAAATGGTGGAGGGTGTGCTGCTGATCTTGTAGGTGCTTTGTCTGGCATGAACCTTTCTGTTGATCCTCATATGGACCATCAAAACCTTTTCAATGTACATGGTGATTATAACCGTATTAAGACAAATTCGCAACTAAATTCTATAGGTTCATACACCAGTAATGGTAATGGTATGGATCAGAACTACTTTATGAGGTCCGATGGGTTAGTTGATCATCACAAACATGGTGGGCCGAACTCCCCTTCATACTTTCATAGCGTTGGTAGCCCAAGCTCGGCTATACCCAATTACAGTTTGAGTGGGCACAACATCAACCCTGCTCTTGCATCAATGATGGTTGGCCAGCTTGGTATGGATTCTAGAGCTTTGGACGGTGGTCTATCTTCACGTGCAAACATAATGGCTGCTCAGCTGGAAAATTATAGTAGAGGGAGTCACTCTCCAAGGAATGGTCTTCAGCTATCCCGGTTGGATGCCTTGTATCATCACTATATGTCGTCAGGTGATTATGCTGCTGCCGCTCAGCTGGCAGCTTTTGGCGACCCTTCCATTGATGGAGACATTTCTGGCATGGATCTGCTGACACTTCAAAAAGCATATTTAGGCACATTAGAGTCTGGTCGACCATACTTGGGGAAATCTGCTGGAATGAATCCTGGTTATTATGGTAATTCGGCTTTTGGGATGGGGGCAGGGTATGCTGGAAATCGTCAAGCAAATCCACTTCTTCATAGCTCTCATATGGGACCTGGTAGTCCTTTAAGACATGAGCGTAACATGAGGATGCCATCTGGGATGAGGAACTTAGCTGCTGGCATGATGGGGAATTGGCGATCTGAAGTTGGTGCGTTTATGGAGCAGAGTTTTGGATCTTCCCTACTTGATGAATTCAAAGGCAATAAGACTAGGTGTTTTGAGCTCGCTGAAATTGCCAATCATGTTGTTGAGTTCAGGTCTGCAGTTTCTTACTTTCTTTTCTGTTTCTGTCTGTTCAATGACGTTGACATAGTTTACGTTGAAATATTAATCCGTTTATATAAAATGTTTCAGCGCTGATCAATATGGGAGTCGTTTCATCCAGCAAAAACTTGAAACCGCCACTTCAGATGAGAAGGATATGGTTTTTCACGAAATCTTCCCTCAAGCATTGTCGCTAATGACAGATGTTTTTGGTAACTATGTGGTCCAGAAGGTAATCTTTTTGTAATTTGTCTTTCTATACTGGCATTTGTTAGTTTTTGGAGCACTAGATCCGAATAAGACCTTACAGAAGTGGTGAAACTGTTTTCTTCTCAGTTTTTTGAGCATGGGTCTGCGTCGCAAATCAGAGAACTGGCAGACAAACTGACGGGTCATGTCTTGACACTTAGCCTTCAGATGTACGGGTGTCGAGTTATTCAGAAGGTATAGTGCCGATGATGTATTTTTAAGCTTATGGTAACACTTCCTGTAACGGTTGAATAATTATTAGAATATGGCTTGCTGTGAATGGGAAGGTGATGGTTGAGGCCCAACTATTATAATTATTCCTATTAGTTTTCTATCTTCACTGATATGATTTTGGAGTATTCAGTCTATCTATTAATAATAATAATCCTATCCATGCTTACTTAAAAAAAAACGCACGTGAGCAAAGCATGAGCCCGAGACTGAGTGACAGAGTGAGGCTTAAGCCAAAACTCCCCCAGGTGCACTTTGATAGCCTTTGTAGACAGGGCGTAGCTACTAGCTAGCAAGGCGTACTACAATTCAAATTCGGTAGTTTTTTGGTTCTAGTTCTATTATTAGCCCTTCTCTGCGCAACTTTATCCTAGCTTTCACTCATCTACATGTTAGTCCTTTTTCATTCCAAGTTATGGTACCGTTGCAAAAAATTATTTTAGAAAAATATATTTGTTCGCAAAAATAGCGCATTTCGTATCTACACGGGGAGATTCTAGTACCTAGTCACCAGTTACCAAAGAGCGATAAGTATCCATGCCAAAAAAGGAATTGTTTTCAAGTGAATGAAGTGATTCACATTTTTTGTCTCTTAATGGTTGGATAAAGTATCATTTCTAGTCCTCGGATGTTTAGGAGGAGTGTTTTGTTTTTGTTTTACAAGGTTTGTATTTATTTTTCAAAAAGGGCTACAGGTGGTAACAAAGGTTACTAGGGTAAAGCTATTTGGCTCTCTTGTAGGTTAACTTGGCAAAACTGACCTGTCCTGAATGACACAATCTGTTGAGAAGTAGTACAACCCAAGGTAGACTGGAACCTAAGACAACCTGATCGGAAATGACGTGATTGTGAAATAAGATGATGTTGAATTACCCAAAAACACCCCAAATGACTATGGAGTATATTTTTTTTTCTTAATAATCATTATTCAAAGTAATGCCTAAATGAAATGACCAGAACGCGACTATTTTTGTGAAAAATGCTTTCATTAGCCTAAAAAGTAGTGTCATCTGACATCTATTGCCCGTTCATTTCGTATTATAGGCAATTGAAGTTGTTGATCTGGACCAACAAAAGAAGATGGTAGTTGAACTAGATGGGCACATAATGCGTTGTGTACGTGATCAAAATGGAAATCACGTGATTCAAAAGTGCATTGAATGCATACCCGAAGATGCGATCCAGTTCATCATAACAATATTTTATGATCAAGTTGTTACGTTGTCAACTCATCCTTATGGGTGTCGTGTTATTCAGGTTAAGCATTTAACCTTGTTTATTTGAAGTTAATGGTTACTAGGAAAAGTAAGGTTTTGTAAATAGTTCTGTTTTGGTGTACAGAGAGTTCTGGAACACTGCCATAGCGCTACAACCCAGCAAATAGTGATGGATGAAATCATGCAGTCTGTTTGCATGTTGGCTCAGGACCAGTATGGAAATTATGTTGTCCAGGTATGTTATAACTTATTCATACCTTAATTGTTGAGAATATTACGTGGTCATTAATAGTGTAATATGTAGAAAGTTATGACAGTTATCAGATTCGTAACTGCTTAATTCCAAAATGTCTGTAACATGCCATTGAAATTTGAAAGCGCTGGATCAGGATAAGTAGCTGCCACATTATGAGTAAATTGTGCCCTTTTCTGGATGCTTTTTTTGTCTTACCTTTTGACAATGAGATCGTATACTAGTTGTCTAGTTTGTAGTTTCCCTCAAAACTTTTCATTTATTACTGCATTACTTAGGCTCATGGATTGGTAGTAAAAAGCAAATATGGTCATTCTCTAGCGTTTCCCTAAACACTTGGCATTTATTACTGCATTACTTGGGATCATGGGTTGATAGCAAGTAGTGGAATATGGTCATTCTCTAGTGTATCTAGACATCCTGTTTACATCTAATGAGATATGAGTACCTTTTTTTCTTTCCAAGTATGAGTCATATACGCACTGGCACACTCATATAATCTCCCAAACTCATGCATGTGCATTGTGAAAATATATACTCATATATTTTGGCCCTGAATACTAATCCTATAGGTATGCAAATTTAAATGTCTGTAGTCCTCTGATTTTATCATTAATAATTACGGTCCTTTCTTGGGTAAAAATCTTTCGGGTCAAGTTACACAATCTCCTTTTTTCGGTCGCTCACCATTCTGCAGTCCAGGGATCAGTCTCTGGAATATTCATATAGTCGGTGATGAGATGTCTATCCAACCATGTCTTGAGGTTCTAGGTCATAGCTTATGTCTTTAATCTTATTGGTCGTAAAGTTTTTACTAAAGTTACTGTCTAAGATGTTACTTGATGTGTCTTGATTACTTGATTGCATGGGGAGGGGTACACAAATTCATGCATTAACCCATGACCTTGAGATACGCTTGACATTGACTTATTAATACTTACAGCATGTACTGGAGCATGGAAGGCCGGATGAACGCACTGCTATTATCAACAAATTAACTGGGAAGATTGTCCAAATGAGTCAGCAGAAGTTTGCTTCAAATGTTATAGAGAAGTGCCTAGCATTTGGGGATGCAACAGAGCGGTGTAACATAGTTAATGAAATGCTCGGATCTAGTGATGATAATGAGCCGCTCCAGGTTTGCACTTTTGAAATCAATCATCATTGATGTCTCACTGTCTGTCCCACTACGTTCTTTTTTCGTTTTTTTTTTTGCACAGTAGCCTACTTATAGAGAATAGCAATCATATTAGGATAATCCAAATTCAAAAGAAAATTAATAGTGGGACAGAGGGAGTAATTGTGTCTGTGGACCTTTAATTTAAATGTGGAAACACCAGAGGAAGTGCATTTTTTCATATTGGGGGTTTAATTAAAGTAACAAAACCATATTATATGGTCGGTTTTCCTAACGTTAATAATACTCTTATCCATTTGATAACAACACAAATATAGAATCTTTCTAATTAAATTACGGAAAACTCTTGGAAAATTTATATAATTAACATAATTTTTCTCCCTCGTATCATTAGTCACCTCTTAGTCTCTTACCATCCTATTTCCCTTTTCCCCTGTTGTGCGTATACAGTATCTTTTCTCCCTCCTCATGGCTAGCATCCTACATACATTCAGCTATTTCCTTTGTATGCCTATGATTTCCATTTCTGTCGGCGTTCCGACACCCTCGCCGGTGTCCACTTTTCTCAGTTTATGTTATGGGTTGCCATTTGCCAAGAGAGGTCTTAGGGTTCAATTTCCGGGGCAGGAAATTGAAACCTAAGCCCTTCTCTGATAGTTTCTGACAGTTCTGCGACCGTAAAATTTCCAAAAAACATTACTTTAGGTACGAATGAGGTCGTTGAGGTGGTCAGAAATGACATCTCCGTTCAATTTGAGCCAGGTAGGGTCTGATTCATCGAGAAAGTGACGGCCATGGTCGCCGTATAAGCGTAATAGCAGGTTGGTAGAGGAGGAGGAGACAATTAGACGAAGATGCCGTAAATGATTTTAAAATTGTGTCAGTTAAAATGACGAGATAATTAATTAGAAGAGAGGTGACCGGAAACAACAAAGTAAATTAGGCAAAAAATTTGGAGGTTCTCATTTAATTTTTTTTTATTTGAAAAGATCTTTATTTTAGTTAGATGATTTGTATTTGTGTTGTTATCAATTGGGTAGACGATTATTAGCGTGTGGCCTTAGCCTTAGGGCACACGTTAGAAAAAAAATGTTATACCACAACCTTGGCATTCGTCACAAGTTGGTCCTCTAATTCTCATTCAGTGAGCCCTTTACTCAGACTATTTTTTTTGTGGGGTCGTTTATTTTTTTGTTCAGGTGTTGATGAAAGATCAGTTTGCGAACTATGTTGTTCAGAAAGTGCTGGAAACTTGTGATGACCAGCAACTTGAGGTTATCCTTTCACGAATAAAGAATCACTTGAATGCCCTGAAGAAGTATACATATGGAAAGCATATTGTTGCTCGTGTAGAGAAACTTGTTGCTGCTGGAGGTAATTACGTCAACTTTTCTTGCATGTTAATATTTAAGCTAAGAGCCCTTTAGCTGACGTACGGAACTCTCTTCTTAGAACTGCTTACCTCAACCCCTGAAGTTAGCGCAATTCTGGGTGAAATTGGTTTAAGAAACATATGTGGTAGATATTGAATCCTGTGATAAACCCACAAAACTTTGGTACCGGTGTCCAATTAAATCTTTTAATAATAATAATAATAATTAATATTAGAATCTAGATTATTTACCATATTAATTAGGCAACGTGCACGGGCAAATTAGATTTCAGTGTCCCAAGGACCTCATGTATATAACATGTCTACTCCCGTACAAAAACATATGCATAGAGATTGGGCAATATCTTGTTTTGAGACTGATTTCAGAATGCAGTTGTGATAACCTTTGTATTGAACTTGGTAACGATTTAGTATGCGGTGGATATCTAGGTAGCACCAAAACGAACACGGATACATGATACGATGTCCCATGAAATTTCGAAATTTTCAGTTTAATTTTTCAAGTTTTTTCGAGGTCCCCTTATAATATTACCCTTTCGCCCCCGCTGATTTAAAATCCTGGCTCCGCCTCTGTTTAGGCGTGTGTCCGACGAGTGTTGGGTGTCGGACACGGCGTCGGACACGGGACGACTAGTTAGGAGTGCCCGTGCTACCTAGGCGGATATTAATATCACGATTAGAGCCCTATGGATAATCGATTAATCGCGCTCCTTTGTAATCTTGTATTAGTCTTTGTCAACCTGTCTACACGCAATGTTTCTAACTAGTTCGGTTTGACCTTTCTACTAAAAAATTGTTGATAATAAACACTACTTTGTCGATAATAACAACTCCCATGCGGTTTTGCAGAGAGAAGAATCAGTTTGCAGAATGCGTACCCTGCTTCTCCAGTGGCATAGGAGAGAAAGTGCAGCTAACTAAGACTCTCTGCACTTTGTGTTGTTTATGAATGTTGTGGCTCTTGTCTATTTATTAAAGGTTGGACGAGAAGCCGAACCGAGAAATAAAGTTTGTTAGTTGTACTTTAAAACATGTAAATTGTAGTTTTATCGAGGATTATACGTATACCTAGAATCAGGTTAGTTTTGAGGCTCCAAATGGTACAAGAATGTATCGAATGCCCCCTCGCAACTTACTGTATATGGTTCGAGGGTGTATAGAGAAATGGAGAGGTTAGTAAATTTGTGACCGGTGAGGCTGTACAGAATGTTACTAGCTGCAGAATGAGGGAGCCTTTGTTAGAACTAAGAGAGGCTGTAAGTTTCCCATTTCCCCGTAATTTTCTCCGTCAAAGAACATTTTTCTCAGGATACTTTGATGCTGTATTTCTATGTTTAATGTCATCGGACAACCTTTTGGACATCTTTTTCTTATGCTGTATTTCTATGCTTAAAGTTATTATTACGGTCAGTTTTTGTGTTTTAGTTTAAGGTAAAAGTCGGTTAATGGCTTTGCGACTTTAGACTAAAATCGACAAAATATATTTCACAGCGGTTTTAGAACGGCGATCGTGAATTGCGACACAAAATTACAGGACAATAATTCACAAAAACAAGAAAACATTACTACAAATTGAAATTCCTTGAAAATTCAAAGACACAAAAGAGCATATTTTCCCGGCCCCTCAAAACGTTAATAATTTTCGGTCAGTACACCCTTCTGGCTCTCGAAATATACCTTGTTTAGCTGCTTTTCCTGCAATTTTGAAGACAATTTATTTATACTATCAGTGATAATATCCCGTAAATATTTTTTTACGGATTTGGTTAAATTATGACTTAGATAGATGCGAGCCTGGGGTTAGACATAAAGACACTTACTCGTAATAAGTTCCTCTTTCAATGGAGTCTTGGTTGGCATCTCCGAGAGCGGCCTCACTCAAGTACTTGTCAGCAAGTTGGACTCTCTTCACATTCTCTTGTTCTTGGACAAGCATGTTTCCATACTCGAGCAGCTTGCTCAAGGTCATTTTGGGTTGCTCGAAGGTGACGGGTCCGTCCCTTGAGTTCACAAGCTTTTTCCCAATATTGTCAATTCCAACGCTGTTAACCCAGTTCCTCACCTCGTCATCATACACCCTAGCCCTCAAGGCACCGAAGAAATCTACATGAAGATACAAGCACCGTATTAAACTGTAGTTTTCGATAGAATAGGTGAAAACTCGAGAATATTGATATTATTATGGACTTACCAATGGATTGGCCAGGGAAGGCGTCAACGAGCTTGACAACATCTTCCTCGGAAACATTGTCGGTCCTAAAGATACCAGAGCAAACACCAATACGGTCCTCACGAGTAGGAGCCCAGTAAAACTTCTCCATACGCCCATCACGAATAAGAGGAGCGTACAAAGTCGAGAAATCATTACCAGTGACGATGATGGGAACACGGGCATTGTCCTGTTTGTTATACATACCCGGGAGCTGGACATTTGTGGGGTTGTCAGCAATGTTCATAAGCGTAGCGTTAACCATTTGATTGTTGACAGTGTATTGAGTTGTTCCGCCCATTCGACCAGCACCAGCATCGAGATCATTGATGAAGAGGGCACACATCTTTCCCTTGGCTATGATGTCGGCCGCCTCACGGTACCTTTGCCTAATCAACTTAGCTGGCTCTCCCGCGTTTCCACTTTCCAATTCTCCGGCACTCATCATGATGGGGCTGTTTCAAGCACATTCGGTAAGCAACAAAACAACGTATTTTAATTGATTGGTCGATTGATTGATTGACGGACTTACTTGATTCCCATCTTGGCGAAGGCAAGTTCACATTGGAAGGATTTACCTTGACCTTTGCCTCCCCAGATACCCAAGATGAGGGGAACCTAGTAACAAATTCCACAGAAATTACCTTAGTTTACAGTCAAAACTCGAAAGATTGAGAATTTGAGATCGAAATTGGCTTAACCGATAATTTACCTTAATGTTTGGCAAGTTCATGAAGTTTTTGGCAATGTGAACAACAAGCTTGTCCATGAAGGCGGGTGCGATATAGAAATCACCCACTCTGTTGTCCAACCTATATAAAACAAGCATGAATAATCAGTGTCGGAGCCAGGATTCAAGTTTGGGTGGGGGAGGGGGGCGAAGTAGTAATGATATAAGGTACACTCGAAAAAAAATCGGAAATTTTAACTGAAATTTCATCTGACGGGGGTGGGGGAGCGCCCCCTGCTAGCCCCCCTAGCTCCACCACTGAGCAGGATGAGTAATTTATTTATTTACATTTTCTTTTTTATTTGCGAGGGTTATTTTAAAGAACGTAAAGAAATATATAAGAGCCAGTATGATGAAATTGGTAAAAGTCGAGGGAAGAGGGGAAAAGAACATACTTTCGGAGTCCTAGGGACTCGTACTCCAAGGAGGACATAATCGGAACATGAGTGCCAGAGTTCATGGGTGCTTGGAAGAGACTGTCAACATGACCTTTGGCATTTCTGATATCGAGCTGATCATCGGAAAGGTCAGTAGCTAAACCAGCCCATCTGTCCTTGGTAGTCTGCTTCTCCTCGCTGTAGTCGGCCATGGCTCGAATGCTCATGGAGGAGGCCTTAGCACTTGGAACCCGCATGCTTGATATCTTCTTTAAGGTGCTTCCCATGAAGGCTGAGCTTGGGAGTGATACTCCGGCATTTGAGCCATTCAAGTTCAACTGCAGATTAAACAATCGTGTCGGGTTAAATAGGGTCAGGTCAATATGGGTTTCATGTTAGATTATTTCGGTCCTCAATTCAAGTGCTGGTAGGGTTTAGGTCGAGTCGGGTTATGTAAAATCGTCTTTTAGCACAAAATTTAAGTTTTAATTATAGCGTGTTACTCTGAGTCGACACACAACGCGACTAAAATAGTTAAAAGCTCTACTTTAAATTAAAAATAATATAGGCACTTTAGTAAAATAGTCGAGTACGAGACTTGAAAACTCTTTATGTATGCACATCGGTACAAGATTTCTTTATAATAGTCGAGCACAACACATTTTGAGATAGTTTCATATGGTAACAGGTAACGAGGAATATGGAGTAACAACAAACAATTTCCGAGTAATATACAAAACAACTGAGATAGAGGAAGTATTAACTAAGGGATCACATGTCCCAATCTCAATTTTCTACTAAAAACACAAAAAAGACGGTTTTCTAATAAGACATAATGCTCCAAGCAGTCGAAGTCTCTAGTAATGTTTTGACGATAAATTAAAAGAAGAAAAGGACTTACGGGTGCCCTGTTGACGGCCCCAATGGTAGCAGCAGTGGCAGCGGAAGTAGCCATCGATAGTGCTAAGGCGTACGACGAAATTTCGAGAAGTCGAAAAGGTTAAGGAAGTACAAGGGAGAGTTTGTATGCTACGTTTGAGCTTAAACAGTTTGAGGGTGAGAGGCAGAGTTGATAGTGTATGGACTTTTATAGCAAAAAAAATGTACCATATATTTTCTGATGTGGCATTTTGGATTAGCCTCGGGATCTCAACTTCCACACACTCAAGATTACTCTGTTGCCACGTGGCATCATTGGGTTTGCTATGAAATTTCAATGTTTTAAATTGGTAGCTCTTTGAGGTTGGAAATTTAGTTTCACTCCTCTCCACTTGTTATGTTTGGTTAACTTGTGGAGTGCTTGTGTCTCTTTTTGCTTTTGTTAATCATGTTTTGCAAATCACAAATTCTTAATTAAAACTGTTTGAATTTAAGACGGTTCTCATACACGATTATAATAGAACTGAGATAAAAGATAGTTGTAGAAGGGTTTAAGTTAATACAGTAAACAAGACTAATTATCTGCATAAGTAGATGCAATTGATCTTAAGTGAAATCATTTTATCGAACTACAATGAACTGTATACCATAGCACGAGTCTGTTTTTAGTTTCAGTAATGTTTAAGTGTTCTTTATTGTTGTAACTACTTGTTAGTCATTCAGGTAGAGATGAGTCTTAGATAAAGATGTCAACCTGATTTCAAACTTACATGAATACATGTTATAAGATTTACCTAAATATGCTTAATCTTACCCAACTTTAACGAATTATGAAGATAAAATACATCTATATATGAATTATTTTCAGAAAGAAATGAGAGTTGTACCCGATCATGAGCAACAATGGTGGATTTATGTTGTTTTGAGCTGAGACTAAGTACCTAAAACGTATTATACGTATATAAAGATTAAAATAATCAGTACTTAAGCTCATATAAATTTTATAAAGCACACTCAAATAATTTTTCGCCCCTTAAAAATTTTCAAGTTGTGCTATCAATTTTAAACAAAGTTCAACATAAACCTTGTGGGATTAATTAGTCTCTTGCTTTGCTAACCACAAATTTGCATTTCACTTCAACATAATTAGACTAAGTCTTGTTGAATTTCACTCTCAATAGTGTCATTGTTTTGCAAGTTTGTCATACAATAGGAATCTAGATTTTATCCCATCTCTAGAATTTTCTGTTTTTAGCTCTTCCTATTTGAATCTCTCATTTTTGCTTCTTATCCACCACATACACAATTACACATAATAATGCCAATGAGCTTTGTCACATTATTGTGGCCCTTTTATGTGAGCCTTCAATTTCTTCTCTAGTTCTTTCCATGTACCTATCACAAACCCAAAAAAAAAAAAAACAATATTACATATTTTCCTAATTTTCGATATTGAAAATTAATAATTCGGGTATGATGATAATGATATTTCTTTTTAGACACCCAACAGAGGAAATGTGAATTAATTTATGGAGGGTGTTAAATTAAGTTTTAGGATTCACTCGTTTTAATTTTTCAGCTTTTTAATGTGTAACTTGATCAAATGTTTAATGTAAGTTAAATTAATGAACAATAAATAAATAAATAAATTAGAAA
>LHUT01003524.1:0-11231 GCA_001412135.1 Silene latifolia subsp. alba
TTCTGACCCGCCGGATAGAGTGAATAATAATTTGATTCTCAATAATTCACAAGCATCTGTGTCTGTTCCTGGTCCATCTACTGCTATTTTATCTACTGGACAACATGGTATGGGAAAGAATCTAGTCTTATTGGCTGAAAGTTTAAAAGAAGTTGTTGATTGTCCTAAAGGGAGTCCTAAGCGACGGGCTTTCTCTGATCCGGGTGTTCGGGGTAATTCTTACACTGAGGTATACAAGTGCAATGAATACAATGTTGTTACTAGTAAGGCAAAGCGATTGAGGAATGATATATTCTTTAATGAAGCATCGACATCTAGGACTCCTGCTGCCTTTCATGTTGCTGTTCGTGATGACAAGTTGGTGGTATCATCTAGTGGATCGAGTGACAATAAGAAGGCTGAATTCTCACCTGGTTTTGCGGGGATTGACCCAAATCAATCCTCTACCAAGCAATGAAGTGCTTATCT
Source organism: Silene latifolia subsp. alba (assembly GCA_001412135.1). Lineage (NCBI taxonomy): Eukaryota > Viridiplantae > Streptophyta > Magnoliopsida > Caryophyllales > Caryophyllaceae > Silene > Silene latifolia. The sequence goes on from LHUT01003524.1 coordinate 469, forward strand.
TGGAATTGTAGGGGTCTTAATGATCCGCTCGCCCCTGCAATTAATAAAATTAGAGCGCTAATATCTACTAATAATATGTATGATATGTTATTTCTTTCAGAAACTAAATGTAAGGTAGCTGATGTCTCGTCTTTGTTTTGTCGATATGGTTATGAAAACTCTGTAGGAGTCGATGCCCTAGATAGAAAGGGCGGGTTATGGGTTGGTTGGAAGGGCTTTTGTAACATTGACTGTGTGTTTAGGTGTAAGAACTTTATAATCCTTAAGATCAATGAATGCCCTAGTAGATTTTGGTTTTCTGCTGCATCTACGGTGAGCCGAAGAAAGAATTACGTGCATATGTTTGGGGGGAACTTCAGCAACAAATCTCTTTACTTGATTATCATTTTATCTTATTGGGTGATTTTAATCAAGTGGAGTTTAAAGATGATAAATTAGGTGGAGACAAAGGAGTTATCTTTGGTTCAAAATATTTCTCTGAGTGGAAATCACGTAATTTATTAACGGATATAGCATTCAAAGGCCCTCGGTATACTTGGTGTAATAATAGGAAAGGAAGTGCTAGAATTTATGAACGGCTTGATAAAGGACTTATCTCCTCTGACTGGTTTTCTATGTTCCCGAATACGGGTATTTTACATCTTTCTATTCAATGCTCGGACCACGCTCCAATTATTTTGGATACGAATTTGTTATCTAATTGTCCAAGACGTAGTTTTAAATTGGAAAGTTGGTGCTTTGCTTATGAGGAATGTATTAAACTTCTTAAGAATGAATGGTTTAGGAGAGATAAAGGATCCCCGTCCTTCATACTTCTCCGTAAGCTAAAAAGAGTTCGTGGTGTATTTAAGAAATGGACGTTTGAAAAACGAAAGCAATGGCAGCGACAGTGGACTGATTTTGATGATATTCTGAGTACTGAACTTGAACAGATCTTTAGGGGTAAAGAGGAGCATGATTATGAAGCTTGTCATGAACGATATTTGGAATTTAATAAAGTAGCTGCATTATTTTGGAAACAACGTGCGAAGTTGAATTGGCTAAAGGATGGGGATGCGTGTACTAAATTCTTTTTTAATTCTGTTAGGGAGAGGCACAAGAAGAATTTTATTTTTGGAATTCGACAAAATAACGGAACATGGACTTACCAAGATGCTGAGGTTGTCTCGTCTTTTGAGTCGTTCTTCCATGACATCTATGAAACAGATGTGGTTCATGAGCCTTTGGAGGACTTTCTTCATAGTTCTCAGCATATTTTTAATAAGCTTTCCTTTAAATTAAATTCAGATCAACATGACATTATGGCTAGGGTTTTCTCGAGAAAGGAGGTGCGGACAGCCGTGTTTCAAATGGGATCTAATAATCACCTGGACCCGATGGTATTCCAGGTTTATTTTTTCAGAAGTACTGGTTTCATATAAAGAACGAAGTTACTGATGCGGTTTTATACTTTTATCAATGTTGAATACTGGGCATATCCTTAAGCAATTTAATCGCACATCTATTGTGCTTATCCCGAAGAATAATTGCCCAAAAAGGGTAGAAAACTACCGCCCGATCAGTCTTTGTAATATCATCATGCGAATTGTATCTAAATGTCTTTCTAATCGAATGAAGGCTTTCATGCCTACTCTTGTTGGTGATTATCAAAATGGTTTTATACCTGGGCGATCGATCACGGATAATATTTTGATCTCTCATGAGTTATTTCAACATATCTCAAAGAAGACTACTGGTAAGAAAGGTTTTATGGCTTTTAAGGTCGATATGAGCAAGGCATATGATCGACTACGTTGGAATTTTATTGAAGCTACTTTAATTCAAATGGGTTTTCCGGTACATATTATTCAAGTTATTATGAATTGTGTACGATCTGTGTCGTATGAGATCATTATTAATGGGAACCCAAAGAAAACTTTTAAACCTACTACTGGTATCCGTCAGGGTGACCCTTTATCACCTTATATTTTTGCCCTTTGTACGGAGGTACTTTCTCGTTTATTAATTGATGCTCAGGAATCTTCTCATATTAAAGGAATTCAAATATGTAGAGCTGCTCCTTCAGTCTCCCATCTCCTGTTTGCTGATGATTCAATTTTCTTCACTCAAGCGGATGGTATGAATTGTCAGGAGTTACGAAACATTTTGGATCTATATTGTTTTTATTCTGGTCAACGAATTAATCATGCTAAGTCAGCAGTGACGTTTAGTCCAAATTGTACTCTTCGTACTATTTCTGATTGTCTTCACATTCTTAAGGTTACGAAGGGCAGCCAATGGGATTATATCTAGGGTTGCCAACTGAATTTGGCACCAGTAAGAAGGAGATTTTTGCGTTGGTTATTGAAAAAGTGCGTAAACGAATTCTTAGTTGGAATAATGTTTTCTTATCTGCTGCTGGTCGACTAACTCTTATTTGTTCGGTTTTTTCCTCACTTTCTATTTTCTCTCTATCTGCATTCAAAATGCCGGTAAGTGTGACATCGAAGATCGACTCTTTGATTTCACAATTTTGGTGGAGTAATGGCCGAACAGACAATGGGATTCACTGGAGTAGTAAGTTATTCCTTCAAGCATCTAAAATTAATGGTGGATTAGGAATTCGACATGTTGGGTGTTTAAATCAAAGCTTACTTGCCAAAATTAGATGGAGGATGATGCGGTCGTTTCTACACCAAAAATAAAATACCTAAGTACTACTAACAGAAGTCAGCGGTAAGTAGGGTCGATCTCCACAGGGAGGCGGTGTACTATCTATTTGTCTATTTATCTGTCTAAATGTCACAATTGGGGGTTTTGATTGATTTAACTAAACTAGAGATTAAGGCGAGGGAAATGAATAAGAGAATTAACAGTAAGAGAAAGGAAGTATGCTAGGAGTCGGTCTACCGTGGCAGCTATCAGATCTTATACTATCGGGAATACTAAGGCGATTAGACTATTGATAAGAAGAGCTATGGTCGTCACCTTTCGGTCCTTAAACCGCCCTAGAGCGTAAACAGCTTAACTTTCGCCCTCACTGCAATACCCTATTGTAATTAAGCAAGCCTTCCCTTCCAATCTTTCGATCTAGGTCGGGGTTAACTAAATTTATGGTCTCCTGCATGCATTCATTCGACCGGATAACAATTAAATTGCCTAATACAATTCCTATCGCAAGACTAATCTATATAAGTCAATTAAAACATCGCTACCACGGCTTCCCTAATCCTAACATACTAGGGGNTTCAGCAGCTTAGAATTCACGTTAGTTTGACTTTGACTTGTCCTCTTAGCTCCCGAAACAGCTTCACGCATCCCAAGACAGCTATAATTCCCGCTCCAAATCTACTCTTCCTCCAAATGCATGCAAAACGGACGGCAAATGGCTTGATTTCACTACTTTCGGGTTCATTCCTGCAAATAAGACAAAATAAACCAAAGTAGCATATTCGGGGCATTTCGTAGCATAAAACCACGATAAAAGCGTAGAAATACGTGCATAAAATAGGCTAAAAAGACTATATAAAATGCACGTATCAGAGGATCCTTACTATGACAGACAACCTTTTAAGTCGAGTAGTGGGATGTAAGTATCAGCTTACCAAGGAAAATGTTATGTCTCCTAATTTCCGGCCTTTGGAAGTAATGTCCTGGGGTGGTCGAGGTATTAACTAGGGCATTAGTTTGATTCGGGATAATTTATCTTGGCAAGTTGGATTCCCGTCTTCTTTGGACATATGGAATGATAAGTGGATTCATGGCGCCTCGTTGGGACAATTTCATGCGCTCACAAACTCTGAAGTACTACAAAAACCGGCCCTCTCAGTTTCCCTTCTTCAACGGCCCTCGGGTGGTTGGGACTATGATAAGGTATTGGATTTATGTGGTGTAGATGTGCTTCCTTTTGTTTTGTCCACCTTGATTCCTTTTGATGATGAACCAGATCATCTATTATTGAACTTATCACCGACGGGGATTTATTCTAGTAAGAGTGATTATGCTCTAGCTTTTTCAAAGCTATGGGATTCAAAAGCTTCTAGTAAGGATATGTCTCGACTTGCGCCATCTTCTTTGGTTTTCTGTAAGCAACGATTATGGCATCTTCCTATCCCGAATAAATGGAAGCTTTTTCTATGGAAATTTTTTTTGGATTCTCTCCCTTGTGGTGAGGCTGCACTGAAGAGAGACTTATGTTGGGATTATAGTTGTGGATTTTGTAACTCGCTTCCGGCACCTATTAAATCCTTGGAACATCTCTTTCGGGATTGCCCTTTTGTATCACGTATTTGGGCAGCCTCTCCCTTGGGAATTCGAACTGGTGTGCCAAATTCTATTTCCATCCAACAATGGATTATTAACTGATTCAGTTTATTATTGAAAGTGGAAAATCATGTGTCATCTATTTCTTTCTTTGTTAGTACTTTATGGCATATATGGTGCTTTCGGAATAAACGCATCTTCAATAATCTATCACCTGATTTTAATGGACTCTTCAATTGTATAATGATGGATGCAAACAATAATATTTGCGTTGAAGATGGTCGCATGAAGGTGCTGATTGAAACAAGTTCTGGGCATATTGATGATTTGGAGATTTCTTTTCTTTTACGAAACCATTTTCCGATATGTTTGTTTGGGTCAAGAATATGTTCAAACCATATTCGTATTAAATGCGATGCTACATGGAAAACAAATTTCCGGGCTACGGCTGGATGGCTTTTTCAGGATAACACGGGATTTATTTTTCATACCGGGACCTCTTCCTTTTGGGCGAAATCTTCTTTTCAAGCTGAGGCAATGGCTCTTACTTTTGCTTGCAAAGATGCTATCACTCGTGGATTTCAACATATAGATGCGACTAGCGACTGCTTGAATTTGGTGCTCCAAATAAATGGTTGTAGTGACTTTCATCAAGATGCTGCTCCAATCTTACGCTCCTTCATTTCTTTAACTTCATCGATCCATTGTTTCTCTCTTAGTCACTGTCCAAGACACCTAAATAGGATTGTTCATACTATAGCAAAAGCTGTAGTATAAGGATCTATTTCATTCTGATAATAAAAAAAAAAAAAAAATATTTTTCAATCAACGATTTACTTAAAGTTAGTGTTAAGTTTTTGTGAATTGTGACTGAGTGAAGGTGAATGGGGTTATTATGGGTATTTATATTGATTTCTATAGGGCATTTTTTGAGAAAAAATCTAAACGATCATTCTAGAGAGAAATTCAAATTTTGGGTCAATTATTTTGTAACGGTAGAAAAGATAATTTTTGAGATAACTTGATATGGAATCACCATCCCCGTGATTTAAGCGAATAATAAAAGTATTTGTTTCCATTTGTAGTAATATATTGGAATATTCGGTTGAAGATGCTATATACGTTATCTTCTAAGTTTTTACTTTTTTTTGTTTTTTTTCCGGCTATTATACCTCTATTTTTCTGCCACATCATACTGAAACTAAAAGTTGAAATGACACATCTGCTGCATTAGAGAAATATATGATGACCGAAGATTGAGGGAGTAACAATATATGTCCAGCTGTCCACTTAATCTAATCTCATGTTTCCCCAGTCATGTTAAGTTTGTCAACTTGAATTGAAAACGTGAAAAGCGTGGATAAGAAATGGTGCTCTTGCTATCAGTCTATCACCACTTCCTTACAGTCTTACACCAGTGAACTGAACTACTCAAGTATCCTGTGAGTAACACAATTACATTATCCAGCAAAAACCAGAAAAAAAATGGGGGAAACATCAATGGAAGAAGCTGAATCAGAGGAAACAATAGCAATGTTATCAAGTAACCAAATTCCACAACATCAAAATACCCTTAAATCCAAAACTAAGGGTGGTTTAATCACTATGCCTTCTATTATTGGTATTTTTCTAATGCATTTCTGCCTTTTTTTTTTCCAATATTCAATCTTTTTATCTGGGCATTGATCAATTTTTACTTTTTGTTTGGTAATTTTTGTGGGCAGTAAATGAGGCTTTTGAGAAGGTAGCAAGCTATGGATTACTGCCTAATTTGATATTCTACTTGATGAATGTATATCACTTGGAAGCTGCAAATGGCTCCATTATACTCTCATTATGGTCTGCTTCTTCTAATTTTATGGCTATTTTTGGTGCTGTTTTATCTGATTCTTATTTGGGTCGCTTTCGGGTTATTGCTCTTGGCACTCTTGCTAGCCTTCTTGTAAGCCTAAATTGTCTTCTTCACTACTTTCAATTTGTACTCCCTCCGTCTCAATCAATAGTTTATGTTTACTTTATTTCCGTAAACTGTTGACAGAGACAGAGTGAATATTTCCATAACTTTAGGATTTATGGTTCTATTGATATGGTATTGATGTCATTGGTAAATTTTTTAGTTGGGACTTACAGTTTGCATGAATATTCAATACTCCCTTCGTTTCGTTTACAGGGCATTTTAGGAAAATTTACTTGTCGTGTTGCATTTCTCATACAAATTTCCATACACATTTTACAAACCGAAGTTAAATAAGACTTGGTACAAAAATTAATGTTTCTTTCGCAATTTTTAAAGGCTAATTATTATACTTACTTGGCTAATATGGTAATATTTCCATAATGTTACTTAATTCTTGAGTAACATCCTAAAACGACTGATAAAACGAAACCAAGGGAGTAATTGGTTACTCGGTTTTGTAGGACGTTTAATGGAGCATTAGTGGGGATTTGTAGGCAACTGTTGGAGTTCTATTACATATCTAGAAAGGGAGTAATGTTGGATATGTTAGGATGCAAATCTACAATCACCTTTGGAGTCTAGATATTGTTTGTTGATAATGTAGGTAATTCTATGTTTGACTGTTTGTCCCCCTTGTTGATTTGCCTTTGTCTGAGAAATTGAATTGGCGGTCATTCCCCATCTATTCTTGTCATATCAGGAGATCCGGTAGTATAGTTTTATTTTATCCGAGAATTGATGGATTTGGATTTAAGGTCTGCCTCAACTACTCGAGAAAATGCACAAGATTCATTAATTTCACGGGAACTTGATTTAACAACTTATAAATTGAGCCAAGAGTATAGTATAATTACTGGACAAAAATGCTATAAACCTTTGGGTAAGGTCGTCTTATGGTAAGTTACGATAAGACATGGTGAATTGGTGATGATTCAAGTTGGAGGTGAGCTTGTTGAGTTACAAGTTGAAAACTTAATCCAAAGCCTTAAAACCTTACTGCGTTTTACTATTTACTGTTTACTGTTTACTGTTTATGGTAGAATGATCTAACCTAAATATTGCTCAATCTTCACACCACCCGATTTAGAAAATACATTTCATTTGGGATGAAAATAGTAGGATTCTTTAATGACATTTACATATCATTTTCCAGCAAATATAGGACAAATCCTTCACTTACAATTAAAATGGTTGGTTTTGCGCAGGGAACGACTCTACTTTGGTCGACATCCATCTTCGCATGGATGATACCCCCACCTTGCACAAATACTGATCTGGATTGTAATTCAGCTACCCCACTTCAATATCTTGTTTTGTTCAGTTCTTTTGGCCTAATCTCCATCGGCGCAGGTTGTGTCAGACCTTGTTCCATAGCCTTTGGGGCTGATCAATTCTACAATAAAGAGAATCCAGACAATGAAAGGGTCTTGGATAGTTTCTTCAACTGGTATTATGGCTCAACAGGATTATCCAGCATTATTGCGTTGACTGTTGTTGTGTATATCCAAGATCAGTTCGGTTGGCAAATTGGATTTGGTGTGCCTGTGTGCCTCATGGTCATTTCCCTTGCCGCATTTTTACTTGGTTCTTCTTTGTATGTTCATGTAAAGCCTAAAGAGAGCTTGTTTACTAGTCTGGTTCAAGTTCCAGTTGCTGCATTTCAGAAAAGAAAATTTTCCCTGCCACCTTCAGATGTTGCAGAGCGTTACTTCTGTGAAAATAACTCAAAGATCACCTTCCCCAGTGAAAACTTAAGGTACTTTGGTCGATCTGACACTCTTGACCCCTCATTTGCTTTCACTTGACAATGCTTCTAGTTTTCCGGCCATGCTTTTTATTGGAGGCTTTCTGAACTGAGAACTCACATTTTTATTGTTGAGCTTTTACTGGGCATTGACTGTCAAAGATTGAGGTAATATTGTTGGTCAATTATTCAAACCCACTTTACACCGTCAGTTGCATAAGCCATTGAAACATTGAGGTAATGTTGTTGGTATTGAGATGTTGTCATACTATAGAAAGAGTGTAGTCGCAATTGTGCCTTTAATTTATTACTGCCTTTTAGAATTATTGTTTTCGATTTTGCTCATGTAGGACGTGAAGTTACAATGCATGCTATATCGGGTATTGTGTAGGTTTTTAAACAGCGCTTGTATAATTGGAGATCCGACAAGAGAGTTGAATCCAGATGGATCGGCTTTAAACCCTTGGATCCTCTGCCCAGTGGAACGCATAGAGACTCTTAAAGCAATCGTGAGACTTATCCCTATATCAACGTCAGGAATCATGCTACTAGTTGCCATGAATCACAGCTATACAACTCTTCAAGCAAAGACAATGAATAGACATCTCACTTCAGGTTTTGAAATCCCGGCAGGTACATTTTCAATCTTTCAGATAATCACCATAACGTTTTGGGTTGCGTTCTATGATCGAGTGATAGTACCCTTTTTGGGTAAGTACTTGGACATGCCACGTGGGATAGGGCCTAAATTCCGCATGGGACTTGGCTTGGCATTGTCATGTATGGCATTACTGGTTGGTGGAATAGTCGAGTCAATTAGACGGGAAATTGCTATAAATGAAGGATTAGAAGATGAACCCAATGCAATTGTGGGCATGTCCGCAATGTGGCTGGCCCCTCAGCTCGTACTCATAGGTTTAGCTGAGGCATTCAACGGAGTTGGACAAATAGAATTCTTCTATGCTCACCTGTCTAAGAGTATGGCTAGTTTCGCTATGGCTCTATTCACATTAGAGATGGCGGTCTCAGGCTTATTGGGTTCCTTCTTGGTTAAATTGGTTGATAAATTCTCAAGCTCAGAGGGAAAGGTTAGCTGGTTGGCTACAAACCTCAATAAGGGACATGTAGACTATTACTACTGGCTGATATCTCTACTGTGTTTGGTTAATTTTCTGTACTTTTTGATCTGTTGTAAAGTTTACGGCGCATCTGAGAATGACAGCCAGAGAAGGAGGTTAGGCAGTCTAGATCAAGATTCGGACTACAGAGATCTGGCTTCAGAGTAGTTTTACAGGCCTCTCATCTGTGCTTTTTTCTTTAAAATCGGGTAAGATCACAAACGCTGCAAAGCTAAACCTTGTGAGTATAGCCTCTCAGGGATTGAATCGATACCACTTGGTTAAGCTAGAACAATACTTGCCAGTCGATATAATTGCGGAAGGTTCCTCATCTGTGCTGTATATTTGTATTTGTAAATCTTGCTAACTTCATGAAATTAGAATCACAACCTTCACTACTACGTAATATTGTACAAGCACCAAATTAGTTCTTTATACTCCGAATTCATTTGTATCATGCTGATTAGTAAAATACTAGGTCGCTAAATACTAGAATTAACTACCAAATCTATAAATATAATAAAAAGGCAACAACAAAGCATAAACTTTCACCATTCCCCTTTGTATGTTCATTTTAAAAACCCACATCATCATGCATTATGTAAAAAGTAAAAAGTTGGAAAATATATATCATTAATTATAGCACAATAAATATTAAACTTTGCTTCTTTTTTTCCTTAAAGAAAATTAAATAATAATTAAACATCAAAGCAAATACTAAATCTTGAATTATGGGATTTTATTTTTAAAATAAGTTATATGAGAAATAAAAATTACCTTGCATCACGTAAATTTTACGACATTTATAATGTTATCTTTCTTTTGCTATATACCCCGTCAATTTCAATTAATTGGAAACATAAAGAGGACTTAAAAAAATGTCTTTACCATATTTTTTTCATATAATGTGTTCAAATACTATAATATCGTAACAAAATTAGAATATCATTTTACAAGGATAACATAGAGTACCCCATGTAAACTCTTCTAAAATATTGTTATTCAACGTTGTATATATAATTTTTCTTAAAAAAAAATAAAAAAATTTGGAACATTAAACATAAATGTGTGAGCATAAAAAACATTAAACTTTATCTTTTCATTTTAAGAGTAACTTAATTAACAACAATAAAATATAAAAGTAAATGATGAAATTTTAGTTTTGACGTTTTAATTTTTTATTATAGTTTTAAAATATTTTATTGGTTTTTAAGTTTAGGGTATGTAAAATTTTGAGGTTTTATTTTTTATTAAATAATTGAGTTTTAAAATATTTTATTGGCTTTACCATATTTTTTTTCATATAATGTGTTAAAATATTATAATATCGTAATAAAATTAGAATATCATTCTACAGGGACAACATAGAGTACCCCATGTAAACTTTTCTAAACCATGTTATTCAACATTGTATATATAAAATATATAGTGATGTGAAAAAAATAAATTAAAGCCAAAAATAATTATGTGAAACAAACAAAAGTAACAAAAAACAACATAAAAAAAGTGTATTGAGGAGGGAGAAAAACAAAATGAAAAAATGGAGACAATCAAATAACAGCTTTCACCATTCCCTTTTTTATGTTCATTTCAGAAAGTTACTTCATCTATACAATATTATTAAAAGGGGAAGTTAAAATGCCACGTAGACAATGCCACCTAACATTAACAAAAAGTCACGTCACTTACTACACATGACATG